>JACEVL010000024.1:691046-778546 GCA_020284085.1 Aporrectodea caliginosa | reverse complement strand
GTATGTATGTGTATGTATGTATGTATGTATGCACTTCTGAGTATATACGCATGTATGTATGTATGTACGTAGTCGACGCATGTGGTGTTTCATAATATGGCGAGAGAAGCAGAATTATTCCTTGTGAGATTAGAGGTTGGATTGTTCTATCGATTTCTCACTGACAGATAACGACGAAAGCTTTGAGGTGATGCGATGCGAGGATGCTGGCTGCTGCTGCTGCTGCTGCTGCTGAACGTGGCCTTCGAATGTCAACAAGTCAAACAGTCCATCATTCACCAGACTTTCTGCTTTTGATTATCTGATCGTCGCTTATTGACGTGTTAACATCGACATTAAATCGGAAGTTTTGCAAGAATTGAACTCATTGACTGATACAGAGGTCAACAGGTCAACGGGAAAGGGTTCGACAGTTCTGCTTACCCATCATCCTCCTTCCCAGGCTACTCCATCTTTCACCCCCCCTTTCACCCCAGGATTTTCGCTCAAAATTAAAGTCTCATCTCTTCAAAGATTCCTACACTGACTCATCTGATCCTCCGCTTTCCAATCCTTCTCTCTCTCTCTCTCTGGCTCTCTCTGTCTCTCTCTCTCTCTCTCTCTCTCTCTGTCTCTGTCTCTGTCTCTGTCTCTGTCTCTGTCTCTGTCTCTGTTTGACTGGGTGACTTGACTCAACTCTCTTGTCTAAGCTGGAGGCCTTGGATCTGTCTTTCAGCTGTCTGTCTTTTACCGCGCCGTCAATGACTTCTTTCGTCTGTTGATGAAAATTTATATCAAGAGATTTAATTTTGCTGTCTGTCTGTACACCGCTGTAATCCAAAATCGGAAATATACCGCAAAATGCAACTGTCATAATCCATAATTCGTTTTGAAGTAGGTCAATTCAAAACACAATTATAACTGAGGCCATATGATTATGAGTTCTCTGCTCGAAGGCTGGTCCATTGGCTCTTATGCCACCCGGTGATGAGATGAATGAGGTGGTTTACCGTTGCCTTCCTCACAGACAATTGTGGGTGAGCAACTGTGTCAAGGTCGCTAAATAATCAATATAGAATCGTTATAGTCTATAAGGCCGCGCCGTCATGACTTCATTTTGCCTACAAAGGATGATAAAAACTTTATATCAAGAGCCCTTTATCGAAACATAACTTGAGAACTTAACCCTATATCGGTGATCCCAATGCCTATACGCCTTTTCACCCGCTTTCCCTTTTATAACACTAATGCATTTAACCTGTATGTACTAAGCTGCGGATTGCCAGCTTGATTGGTTCCAACATATAAATATATTATATATTATGCGCAGTGGGTTGAAGTAGATTCGAACAAATGCTCCTCCTCCTCTGTGTCCGACTCTTCCTCTGCCTCTGCCTTACGGCCTGCTTCTGTCTGTCTGTCTGTCTCTGTCTGTCTCTGTCTCTGTCTGTGTCTGTCTCTGTCTCTGTCTGTGTCTGTCTCTCTGTCTGTGTCTGTCTCTGTCTCTGTGTCTGTCTCTCTGTCTCTCTCTGTCTCTCTCTCTCTCTCTCTCTCTCTCTCTCTCTCTCTCTCTCTCTCTCCGGGTCGTTATCTGTTTCTTTATTTTTCTCTGACGTTTTTTTCTTTTTCTCAGCTTTCTCCTTCCATCTTTCCTTCCTTCATTGAATCTTACTTTTACTCCCTTCTGCCTTACTTCTGTTAGTAATTTCTTCTCTGTTTTCTTTTTTCCTTTTACCTTTTTCCTCCTTCTGTATTCTTTCTTTCTTTCCTTCCATCTACCTTTCCTCAATCCTTCTTCCTGTCTATGTTTATATCTCTCATCCTCCGTGGCTTTCTCGTTCTCTACCCTTCTTCAAACCATTGCACTCTGCATGGAACTCTCTGTGTGCACATGCATCTACACACGCAGTCAGTGCTTCTATAATATATATGTATTATGTCTATAGCCTATATATTCTATCAATGCGTAATACTGATATGTAGGCCTATATATTTTCACTACATATAAATGTGTTTTATACAGACATGAATACAGTGCAGCAGCATTCTTGTATGGCCGCCGCGTCCTGTATGATTTCGTGGGTATTTCCCTGGCGACCTGGTCGTCGATTGCTTATTTCCGCGGTTCAGTAAAGGTTAATCGTCGAAATATACTTCCTGTAGCCAGCAACTACACTTCCGGATAACCCCCGTGGCGCAGTGGATGATGGGAAATCAGTAATCGAATCAATCAACCGGAAACATAGAAATCAAGTCATCGTTCCAACGGACGACCCTAGAAAGACCCTTCGGACAGATTCCGTCACATGGAGACCGTCGTTCATAGTAATATACATACATACATGCATACATACATATATATACACACCACTAAATAGGCATTATCTAATGCTCTGATATTTGTATATATATTTATTTATATATTTATAGGTGGACCGTTCATATATACATATAGATATAACAGTATTATGCATGCACTATAATACAGATGTGTGTTCATGTGTATGTATATATCTATCATTATTTCTAATAGTGCTACTACCACTACCACGACTACTAGTACTACTACTATTACTGCTACTGTGTACTGCATGTACTATCTATCTACTAATACTGCTACTACTACTACTACTACTACTACTACTACGACTACTACTACTACTACCACTACTACTACTACTACTACTACTACTACTACGACTACTACTACTACTACTACAACTACTACTACTACTACTGACCCTACACTACTACTACTACTACTACTGAAACTACTACTACTACTACTACTACTACTACTACTACACTACGATTCACTGTCCGCGCTGTACTCACTACTACTACTACTCACTACCACTAAATTACTGACTACTACTACTACTAACAACTGCTACTATACATACATACAGTACTAGTACTAGTAGGCAAAAGGCTTTTCAGGAGAACAGATTTTATCGGCGCTATATCAATCAGGTACTCAAGAGCTAGATACTTAGGGCGTTTCAGGGCCAGGCCAGAATCCGGGGGGTCAATCTTAAGAGACAGTTTATTGCTACATTAAAAATCGTTTTTGTAGTAGTAGTAGTGGTAGTGGTAGTGGTAGTGGTAGTGGTGACCTCCCGGATTCTGGCCTGGCCCTGAGTACGCCATAACAACCTGGCTCTTGTGGACCTGATTGATATAGCGCCGAGAAAAATGCTGTTCTCAGTAGCAGTAGCCTTTTGCGTGGCGTTGAGACATTTCACAGATTGGCATTACATTACATTACCTCTTCGTCAAGTTAAGACTGCGAAAGAGTGCTGCGAAAGACGACAGCATTAAGGCATTGAATCGCAACTGATAGGCGTTGAAAAGATAGCATGTTTCTCTTGCCTTCCAGATGCGTTAAAAAGCGCCCAAGCTCCGTGATAAAAGTAAGTACAACGTTGTTAATAGGACCTAGAGTTTCAAATGTTAGCCGAACAAATGATACTGCGCAGAAGTTTATTGTATTTCGATATGTTCCTAGAAGCCGATAACTCCGCGTAGACTGAAGCAGATGTAGCAGCCAGTTATACGACGAAGCAGCTTCTGGATGTCAGTGTAGCTGACATCCCAAATGAAGCTACGACCACTGCTCCATGGGATTAGCGTAATCCCGGCGGGCCTTTTGTCGTCATTCATGGATAGGCCAGGTGGCTTTTTGATTGCGGGAAAGCCCTTAAGACCAAGGCTTCCGCAGATTAAATCATTTAGGACGACCAGGACCCAAGCCACAGGAAAGGTCATCCGAGCCATGTGCCGCAACAGTTGATCTATTATATAGCGCCATAATCCCTTAATACGAGGCGTAAATAATTGGGTAGGCCACAGAATTTAAAACTGATTTTTAATGCATCATTTATTCCTGGGAGCATGAAATGAATTATTTTGTTATGTAGTAATAGGGAAACTCGGCTTAAAGCAAGACCTATGTCCTGTTTGCTTGACCTTTTGACACAGCGTCGACTATTACATCTGCAGTATTGCGAAGTGTTTTTGCTGCTTTCTGTGCAAAATAAGTAAATAAATTGCTATGGAATTAGAGGGATTGAAATTCGTGATAGCATGTAAGCCCTTGGACAGAACCATTCGAGAGACAAACTGTGATAGCAATCGGGCGATGGATAGGTTTCGGATATCTCTGCGTGGCCGTGAATAACACGCAAGAGCAAGTATAGACCATACAGGGAAACACAATGGGGTACTGCGTCTCAATGGGGAACTGTGTGAAAGTAACAAAAGAAGTATGGGTCTGTATTGTTTGAACGTCTTTGCACGCTGGCGATATCAAGCGTCCGTTTTGAAGCTGCACATTAATTTTGGTCTTTCATTGTGCATTTATCACATAATCCCTATTCCATGAAATTTACAATGATTGTATCTAATTTACTTTAATTGAGTGAGTGTCTACCTCATTAAGCCACCTCATTAAGTACACGACGATAGGATATTTCGGATATTTCGGATATTTCGGACGATAGACAATGGGTTTCTCAAACATGTAGAGGCCAATATTGTCACTTCTACAAGATCTTATGATATTTCAATAGGACCCAATGCAACATGCCTCAACGGTGGCAATGTTCATTGTTACAGTCATACAACCAACGCTAACCTTCAGCTAATTTTAATCCACAATTGACAACGTCGGCATCAACTAGATCTCTAGGTATTAACTTCCAGGAGGATGTTTGTTCCATCCCAATTGTTTTGTTGCTGGGCTTGCCATGGTTTGAGTCTACCAAGTATTTTTTATAAGTTAACTTAATCCGAATCTTGTATCTATAGATGATTTCTCGAACAGAGTTCTTACCGTGGCAAATTCACATAATAATACTTGTGTACTGTATTCTCTAGGAGAATAGGTTGGTCAAAGAATGGGCGTAAAGTCTGGTCACGATGACGATTTATACGACTTAATTATATGCATCGAGACATACGACTTCAAATCAAACATCTTAATTCAGTTTTGTTGCAAGACGTCATAACACTGTCTGCCTGCCTGAGCCTTTGGATTCTGACCCTCTGCCTATCCATTCTGTCTTGATTAAGCGCCTGTGAATAAGCTGTTTCCCGCGACTTCCCTTTTGTGGGCCCTGTAGAAATTGCGAGATTACGATTACGAGAATATAATTGAAAATAATAACACTTAGATATAGCGAAAATTAATACAGTGACTAATAGCTTGGTAGTTAACACAACATGAAATATAATTATGCTAAGAACACATTTCGCCCCATTTTATGTCTACTTGCCAGCTGAGCACGTTCATGTAAATTGGTCAATTTTCTACTGAATGTTCTTCATTTATTTTTTCTATTTCTGTCTTGTAATTATCTTTAATCATCACCTCCTCCTTTATCATCCTACTTCTACTCTTCTGTATAATTATACCGCGTTTCTGATTGTTTCATCTTCTGTAATGGCAGGGCTAATGACTGGGCGATCTAATCACTCATCCCTTTTTTCTCATTGGCCTTGTCTGGACAGCGAATCTTCCAACTGTTCTGTTTAAGACCGTTCTTCCGAAGGAGCAGAGAATCCTTTTCCTTTGAGAGAACATCTTACGAAATTCTCCTCACCCTCCTCATAAAATCTCTTCCCTCTCCCTCCCCTTCCCACCCGAACCGTGGAATGTCACTTCCCTCCTCCTCCTCCCCAACCCGCTTCTGTTCGACGAAGCCGCCGCCAGGGGGCCCCGTCGATCAATACGACCTGATAGAAACGTTAGAGAAACGCAATTACACAGTGGTCGGCGAGTGAAGAGGAGCAGACGAGGATCTGGGTTTCATGCATAGTGGCTTAGCCCGCGTCTTAGAACGAACGCCACGGCCATTAGCCGGACAACGCCTTCGTCAACGCCGCCGCCGCTACCCCGAGAATGAACGATTCCGACTCCTCCTCGTCCCCTCCTGGAAGAATAAGACGGACGGACGGAAGGAGTGTGAGGGGCGAGTGGAAGAAGATTCCAATGCAGCGCAATCACTGAGGAGTAGATGGTCCCCGATTCACGCCAGATTTATTTCCATTATAAACGAAAACCCGGTCATTATGTACTGACGAAACGAAGCAAGTACTGCAGTCAACGGCCGCTATATATGCGTGACACCTTCACGTCGAAATGAGTCAATCATACACACGAGTCAATTACACACACATATATATATATATATATGTGTGTTATAAGATATAAATATGACTATACATACATATATATATTAAATGATATCGATATCGATGGGAGAGAGCTATTGATTGATTCGCCTGAGTGAAGGATGGGTGGGGGATTGATCTGTCGATATATATATCGATCGAAATTTGAATGGATGAAGCCAGATGCGTGCATGGGCTCGTAGATAGGTCTCGATTGATGGATTTATGAATGGATAGATGGTGGATGGATGGTTGGGTGGGCTTGAGTTGATCGATGGATCGATGGATGAAGGAAAGCATTGATCGTTGACTAGACACCTAAACGAGATAATCAGACATATGAGTCAATTTTTGTATATGAGATATATGGTCATATTTATATCTGATATATATATTATGTATGGATGGACACCTAAATGAGAACATAATGAATCAATTTTAGTATTATATAAATATATATATATATATATATATGTGTGTGTGTGTGTATGTGTGTGTGTGTGCGCGTGTGTATGTGTGTAGCACATGAAGCTGATGGTTGGATTTAGTGATTAATTAGTAGATTAGTTGATTGTTTAAATGATTGATGGATAGATGCATGGATGACGGGCGGAAGGCCTGGCCGCGGTGAGATGAATGGGTCGCCAGACGGAGCAGGTGATGAGCACCAGCTGGACAAATAATATCAGTGAGAATAGTCGCAACATTGGAAGAAGCCAGAACTATTAACAGAGCACATGTGCACTGTTTTGCTACTGGTATTAGAAGAACAGAATTAGATCCAAGAGAAACTAGTCTGACAACGTTTGGACTTTTAGTTCTCGTTCTATCGGAGTTTTCATACGTTATGTATACGTGTTCATATATGTAAATATATGGAAATATATTTATTTGTATGTTTTCTGCAGTTAAATAAGCTCAGATATCAATTTCCTACTCTCTCTATTTCTCTCTCTTACTCTAAGATTTACGAAAACTGCTTTCGACCGCTGTCATGCTCTCCATTATCTTTCGACCAGTAATTGCCGTTCTGTTGTAAGGTTTCTTCAACGGCTTCCAAAAGTCTATTACAAAGGCTTGTTTTTCTGCCATTTGCTAATGGTGCAACGCTGAATTTAGCGCTCGAATGGATACGTGCATGTATGGATCTAAGTGTTGACTACAATGTCTGCTATAGGATTGTCGCGATGTCTGTTCAGGCATAGGCCTACTTATACTGGATCAAGAGTTCAAGACGATTAACCAAGAAGCACTGAATTCAATTGAATTGAATAAGCATTTTCGCATTGTCAACATCAGCTTAGAATCAATATTTTTTCAAGTATCAAAAGTACGTTGATTTAGAGGTCAATAGGTCAACGGAAAAGGTTCAGCAGACCCTCCTAGGATTCGTGTGACCTATTTCCAATGCTAATTATCTATGAGTTCAGGAAATTTTATACAGGTTTAATACGGATAACTTGCTATTTAACAGGCTAACTAGTAAACTAGCTATTTTATTAATTAACTAATTAAATAATTACATGCTACTAATTAACTAAATAATCAGATAAACAATTAAGTTGATTAACTTACTGATTAGACTCTAACTATCTAATCAATTAATTAATTAATTATGTAAGTAAATTAGCGAACTAATCAATTTATTCAATTAACTAAATAATTAGCAGATAATCTAAAATAAATTACACATTTGTTAATTAATTAATTAACAGGTTCACTAACAACTTATAGACTAACCAATCAACGAATTAACTAACCAATAAGCTAACTAACTTATTATAACTTTATCATCTAACTAATTAACTAACGAGCCAATAAACTCACTAACTAACTAATACACATGATTGTTTAGGTTTCTCGATTTAAAGCCAGACACACAGCATCGATAGCTACGCCATATATATATATATATATATATATATATATATATATATAATTAACTACTATATATATATACCAATCGGTCGGTGGTCTATGCAGCTCGATCGCTTTCGCTTCGGCTGAAGGGTTCTTAGAGGCGCTATACAAATAATCCGTTACTATTTCTGGCGAAATGTATCATCGTAATATTCCGTTGTCATCTATTGACAGAGGAAGACGTAGTTCATCTGCTCGTTTCGAGTTTCCGCTCTTATCGAGACACCGCTGTCCGTTCACAAGAGGACAACTGCGACAACGAAAGGATAACAAAAGGACAACAGTGTTAACAAAGACAACGAAGTACCAATCGAAATCCTCCCGCTCTTCAGATGCCGAGGAGTGTCGTATAGTGGGTACTGAACAAATGTCCCTCTGCCTCTCTATCTCCCTCTTAGTCGGTCGACACTCTCTCTCTCCCAAAGGCCTTCGACAGCTGCAGGGACCACTTAATAACCATCAAGGACCCGGATTCACACGACGACGGATACGGTGGACACACGCACCAACGAACGAAGGGACGAGGAAGAGGGAAGGAACGGACAAACAAGAGAATCGATGAACTGACAGACAAACGGACAGATTGACGGACGGACGAGCATACAGAGGAATATACGGACGAACGGACGGACGAGAGAGACAGACAGACAGAGAGACAGAGACAGAGACAGAGACAGAGACAGAGACAGAGAGACAGAGAGACAGAGACAGAGACAGAGACAGAGAGACAGAGAGAACAGAGACAGAGACAGAGACAGAGAATGTACGTACGGACGAACAATGAGACAGAGGCATGAATGGAGCGAGACGACGAATAGAGAAACAACGAAGAGGCGATAGAACATACAGAAGAACGAACGAACGAATACAGAGACGGACGAATAGAGAAACAGACGAATAGAGGAAAAGACGAACAGAGAAATGGACGACTAGAGGGACGGACGAATAGGGTAACGGACGAAACGAAGAGCAAGCAGCAGACAGACGTTAAAAGAGATGGACGACGAATGGACGGCTGCATGGAAGGAGGATGTAAGCGTCGATTGTGATGAGTTGCGTGTGCGAGGCAGCCTCGTGTAGACTCGTCGTTGGGGGCCGATGACGACCGCCGGCGCCTACTCCATCGCCTTCACCGCCGCCTCAACCGCCGCCTCAACCGCCGCCGTCGCCTCCATCGCCGCCTTTGCAACTGTGTCCGTCGACAATCGTCCGTCAGTCGGGACTTTTAGCCGTCGATTTAACAAGAGAGGTAATGGTCGCCGGCGGCTGCGACTGCGGTGGCTACGTTGGCAGCGGCGGTGGATGGCGTCGATTTGGTCGGCCGCCACACGAAACGGAACAAGACCCGTAGGAATGCTTTACGTTTCATGAGAAGCAGACGAGAGAAGGGGAACTACTATCGTTGCAAGGATTCCTTCGTTCGTTTTTTCCTTCCTTCGTTCCTTGCGTATGTGCAATGGATAGAACGCGTCCTTGGCTGGCGGCGTCAGGTCAAACGATGCCCAGGGAAACTGTCTGCGATTCACATTCGACGGATTTACTGGATAAATCAAACAAAGCGTCTGGCGCTCAGATGGTATGAGTTATGCTACAATATCGTGTTGTTATATTTAGAGTAAAATGTTATATACAATAATGTTATAAATATGTGAATAGTATATAATAAATAAATTAATTACTTTTCGTTTATCAAAAATTAGCTGACGTGTTCGCCACTTATACATTGATAAACTTGGATGTTTAAAGATTACATTATGCCTAAGGCAATGTTTAGATAAAATTAAAACTATAGGCATGTTATGCATTATAATTGAGGGAAGAGAATCAGTATGCATTTTTACATAGTATTCTGGATATGAAATACAGTCATTTTTGTTTGGAAGGGAAAAATTGGGACGGGGCGCAGCGAGTACCCAGTAGGACGAATCGGAGGGAACAGTGAGTATTGAACATGAAGTTGGTTGGAGGAAATGGCACCGAACAAACGTCTGCCTCTATAGTGCTATAGGTAGAAGCGCTCTTTGCCTGAGAATGCAGAAATCCTCTGCGTTTCATGCGTCTGATCAGCTGCTCGATTCGGTCCTGCTCTTCAGCTTTTGCAGGCTCGTATACAGCCCACCAATGATTGAGAATAGTGTGTTCTTATCAAACACGCCAAGCATCCATCAAATGAAACAGCTGTGAAGAATCTTATTCCATTTAAATAACCCAGCCAAAATCCAACAGGTCACTGCTTAACCAGGCTAAGGTGGGTATCGATTCGTTAACCTAGCCAAACCCAACCTATAACCTAAATCAACTTTACCTCTCCTCCTCTGACCGCACCTCTGATGAGTCTCACTAAAAGGCACTATATAAATATATATTTACAATTACAATTGCTGATTTAACTTGACGATACGATACGCTCTTACCTGAACTATGAAAGCATAGGCATAAGTATTCTTCAAAGGCAAAAAAGTTGAGTTCTATTGCATCAAAGAACGTAACATCTGTTGCAAACGGAAACGGTGACATTTCTGAAATATTTTCCGAGCTGCTCTTAATCTCTAAAGCAGACGTTGATCCTACACAAGGGATAATAGCCCTGTCTCAGGGTTTCGGAAATGCTGTACGTATAAGGTTTCCAGAGATTCTCATGAAATGTTTATGAAAGCCTTTCATTTTACTTTTAGAGACATTTAAGCTTATTTTTACACGCAGCTTTTAAAATCTAACAGAGAGTCGCGCCTCAACGCATTTATGAGATTGCTAAGTGGCGCTATAGAAATGTTCAGATGCACAGATACACAAATACACCATGGCCATATTTGTATGTATATACACAGGACCTATTTACTCATTGGTATTTGCACTTGTCTCGGCTAAGTACTCTTCTTTTTAGCGACTTATTTCCCTCGAAGGCTATTTCCGTTTTTTCTCGGATGTCGCTTTTGGCTTTCCATCAGACTCCTGTAATTTTGCTTGGACACCGATTTTGCTTAGCAGTAAGATGGTTGCTTTGAGCAATAATACCATGTCGCTAAGAATTATATACCTAGAGTTCTATTTATAAGAGTATCCTCAAGCCATCCTTTTGACTCCAAATCTCAATAGTTACAACATTTAGATCTATTCTTTTTTTTCTCTTTATAGTAGCTTTTGTGAGATGTTAGTGGCGAAGCGATGTGTCCTCCTGCTTGTTGTATAATAAACGAATATAATAAAAGCTTATATATATACAGAATTTCTCGAATATTTTATAAAGTTTAGTATTTCTACGCCTCGACGAACATGATATTTCTCCATCCTTTCGCCAGTTGTTGCTCTTCATCCCATAACCTTTTCCAGACACTGCAGCGTCAACCTAGTGGTTCCTCTATTTTCTTTCCAGATACCCACTCTATCAATTGATAATCTCATCGATCTTCTTCCCTACAAACTACGCGAACTCTTCAATGCAATATTATTACCATCCTCTGACTATATTTTCTGCGTCTGCTGCAGTTTATGTCGTAATTTGTCACGCGAGGCTTATGAGTCGATTTCCATTTCACAGCCGTCAACAATTTATTGGCTATCATTGATAATCATTCCAATGCGCGATTAATATCACTAGTAATTAGCCACTTCTATTGCGCCGTTTTCTAATGCACAAGGCATCAGCCGATGGCGCACCAAAAATTAAGCCATAATCAGGTCAGCATCCATGTCATCTCTCAACTGCTGAATGGAAATCGTTGCTTGGCTCTACGTGTGTGAGTGCGCCCGCCATTGGTGGATCTTTTCTAGTTTACTGTGCATTGTTTTGCTACTTGATGTAATAGTCTATGACATTTTCAGCATCATATGAGCTAGATTAGAGAGCACTTTTGTGAGATACTTTAAAATTCGCAATATTTAGTGTCCTAATAGGCTACATTATTCATAACATCAGCCCGTCAATATAGAGGAACAACATATGATGGATAAGCAGCTGTAAATTGATAACTCTTTAGTGCTGAACGAAACGACGCCAGTGTATGAGCCTAGCGAATAGATGCATAGCGTATGATACACGGAGGAAATTCCGATATTTAGGTCCAGCAACCGACAAAGCTCGTTCATCAAAGACAGTTTTAGTTTCAGATAATTATGACCACAGAAAAATTTCAGATGACCTTGTTGAAGTCTTATCTAAAATACTGTGGTTGACTAGAATTCATTGTTTTATAAACCAAAAGCTCCAAATTGAAATATACTCTTTGACGAACAGGAAGCCAATGCAATTATGTAAGTACCGGCGCTGTGATCATAGTTTTAGGTATTAGCTATAACTGTAACCAAATAATTCTGTATTCTCACGAGCTTCAGCAAATTTGACTTTTTAATACCAGTAAGAAGCAAGTTACAGTAATCTGGGCGACTTTAGACAAATGCAATTGCCAAGATATCTTAGAAGACATAGGAAATGACGCTTAATTCTGTATAAGTAACGGATATCAATGTGATAATATTCTCAAGCTTATCGCGGCCGCTGCTTTCTACAATATGGTCTCTGTTTATAGAAGTCACAGCCAAGTCCTAAGAACAACCGAGAGACGAAAGATTTGCAAGGAACAGAGGCCTAAAAAGCGCACCGACCCTTGATTCAATATCTCCAGTGGAGGAACTCCGCCACTGCTCGTACTCTGGCAGTGCCAGTCCTACGCCTGGATGAAGGAGGTGGGCGACGCTAATGATCTTTGTTATCGCACGGTGTCGTTAAACTGAAACTACTACTACTCCAGTGGTACATATCCTACGCACTGAATCATCTGAATTATTTCTAGGTAACCTCCTATTGATCCTCTACTCGTGGCTCCACCCGTCGCCGCCATAACTCGGGAGAATGGACTGGCTGACGGATGCCATCTCTTACCTACAGACTTACCTGGGCGCTGTGCTCGTCGTCTGCCTCTGGTCCTCAGCCGGAAGCGGGGGAATTCGACCGAGCGAGAACCTTCACTATGCCATCCACGAAGAGCGGGAAAGCGGGGTGAAGATCGCTGACATCGTCACCGACGCCGGTCTACACGAGTACGGGGTCGATGTGATCGCCCTACTTCGCTTCAAGTTCCTCAACCAACCGATCTGCCGGATTGCCATCGACGAACGAACGGGGGTCATCTGGACCAGCGGACGGATCGACCGCGAGACCCTCTGCCGCACGGACGTCTGCCAGGTCCGTCTGGATGTCGTCGTCCAGCCGATGACCTACTTCCAGATCGTCAAGGTCTCCGTCGACATCCTCGACGTCAACGATAACAGCCCCGTCTTCTCCCCATCCTCCGCAGCCCATGAGATGCTCGAATCCGCTCCGCTTGGCTCCTTCCTTCCCCTTCCACCGGCCGTTGACCTTGACACGAGTGCCTTCGCCGTCCGTCGATACGAACTCGGCGGACCTAAGAGAAAGTTCGAGCTCAAGGAACTCAAAAAACCAGACGGATCCACTGACCTTCGACTCATCCTTATCGATTCGCTGGACCGTGAACTGGAACCAATGCATCGCGTCACGGTCTACGCCTACGATGGTGGGGAACCCCCTCGTCGGGGTTCCCTCAACGTTACCATCACCGTACTGGACGTCAACGACAATGCACCCGTGTTTGAGCGCGAGTCCTACCATGTGACGATCACGGAGAACTGTCCCATCCACGCCACGGTGCTTCGAGTCCGCGCTACGGACCGCGACATCGGAAGGAACGCCGAGCTGACCTACTTCCTGGGTGTCTCGACGTCTCAGAACTTTGGGGATACGTTCCAGGTGGACAACGCCACTGGGGAGATCGTGGTAATCGGAGTGGTCGACTACGAAACGACCCCCGTTTACCAGCTCATGGTGAGCGTCCGTGACAACGGGCCGGACCCGGTCACAGCGGACGCTATCGTGACAATCAGAGTCCAGGACTCCAATGACAATGCCCCGCGCATCACCGTCAACACCCTCGTCGCCTCCGACACCCGATCGGCGCCCGTGCCAGAGAACGCGACCGTCGGCACGTTCGTCGGTCACGTGACCGTCAAGGACCCGGATGGTGACGTCAGCGGAAGCGTCAACTGCAGTCTGAGCGGAAACGAGGCTTTCGAGCTGAGGCACATGTATGAGTCGGAATACCAGATCGTCACGGCCGCTAGGTCGCTTGACAGGGAGGTCAGAGCAAGGTAGGTGGGGCAGAGATCACCCCATCATCAGCCGATGGGGTGACGTCTGATGGTTAACAAATAATAAAATAATAATAATAATAATAATAATAATAATAATAATAATAATAATAATAATAATAATAATAATAATAATAGGAGACAGATGAGTAGGGCCTTTATAGACAATTTCTTTTGTATAATAGATAATATTGAAGTCCCTGAACGGCGTATACCTCGGAGCAACAAATTTTAAGATATTAAATTAAAATAAGTTACTTAATCGAAATTTTTCATCAAAAGTTATTTAAAATTAATTATATATTTTGTTTTAATTTCGGTGCTTTCAGTGTTTATTGATATTGATATAATATGAAATAGAAACATTGCCATAAAATATGCCCCTATAGCTTACAAGTATACATACATATATATATAGGAGCGCTATATAAATGTTGTTGCGAGGTGAAAGAATGGTATTGTACTGGACCGAAGCGTTTGAACACGTTGATATAGGTGTCGTGTTTGAAGGCGCTTATAATACAGCGTGAACTGGGTATTTTATTGATGCTAATTGCACTCGCACCATTAATATTCACATGCATGCATACATAAGAAAATACATGCATTGTATTGTATTTATAGATTTACATGTATTAAGCGCCTCTCAGTGCACGCCATGATCAGAAGCGCTCCCAGTGCGAAAGTCCCCGAGAATAAAGACAAGTTTCGAGGCAGCGAAAAGATGTAGTAGGACCGCCGGAGAGTATGGTGGAGCGAACAAAGGGGAAGTTGATTCCATAGCGAAGGACCAATGCAGGCACATACATGCAACATAGTATATTCGTGCATACATACATGCAAACATACATACATGCACCCCCACATACTGTCATACATGCGTGGAAACATACATACATGCATACACACATACATGCGTGCAAACATACATACATCCATACACACATACATGCGTGGGAACATACATACATGCATACACACGTACATGCGTGCAAACTTACATACATCCATACACACGTACATGCGTGCAAACATACATGCATACACACGTACATGAGTGCATGCATGTACCGATCTTTCTGTGCCACTCTCCCTTTAGTCATTTCAAGGAGTCAGACGACTCCGTTCTTCTGTGCCTTTTCTTCTAGTTCAGTGTAGCTCAGCCCGTGTCGTCTTTCCAACATCTGGTCCCATGGATTAGCCTTTCATTTGGCTTGCTTCTGCATACGTTAAACAGACCCGCTTTTTTCAATGTTGCAATGTGCAACGAATGAGACGTAACACCGGATGATCGCTGACGACAATGTTGCGTGTTTAACGCTCACAGTCTTCATTTCTGGCCGTGTTTTTAACCAGCGCAAATTCGCCGTTCCAGACCCTGAAATTCTAGACATTCTCATCATCAAACCTGTCTGAGTTGATCAGACACGAAGAGCTACTGGGACTGTAGACTTACGTAAACCGAGTCTCCTGCGTGTATTAAACACAGACACAGATAAAAATAAAGTGGAAGTAAAGCTGTCGTGCTTCAAACGGAACGCAGCGGAGGGAGGCGCTTATAACAGCGGACTGGGGTTAATAGGTCAACCTGGATGAAGAAACCCGTTAAAGCGTTGATGATGTTAGCTGCTACTATGTGACCCATGCATTCGGTAAGCACGCGCCGTCTGTAAGCTTAATTGAAAGGTTACGAGTTCACTTCTCCTGAAGGTAGTCCGTGTTTAGAGACACTGCACGGGCAAGTTGTTTACGCATATGCACCCATGTCACCGAGCAGGAAACTTTTGCACCGAAATTCAATATCATCATCATCATCATCAGTTCCTGACGCCAGCCATTTTGGTGGCAATGGGTTCAAACAAACAATTTCCATTTTATTCGGTTATTTGTATATGCCCAGTGCTTTTCTATGTTTTTTTAAAATCCAAGTTTTGCTTTGTCCTCATTTAACCATAACCATAACCATAATTTTATTGAACCAGTCAAACATTCAGAATAGCAAGTATTATTCATTTGATATTTCATACATGAATGTTCGAACGGTTACAATAGGGAGACCAGAAGGGACCTTGGTTCCACTAAGTAGGGCCCCTAAATACCAGTTGCAGTATTAGATGGCGGTTACTTAAACAATAACAACTGTATCTATCTATCTATCTATGAATTTATATAGCGCCCCTTCAAGATAACTACTCAGAGGCGCTCCTGACCCAGGCTTGGTCAAAGAGGAAGGTCTTAAGTAGTCTATAGAAAGAATCAGAGAGGTCTCGCGGGAGAGAACGAAGGTCTGAGGGAGGCTATTCCAAAAGAAGGACCAACGATCGAGAAAGCCCGACGCTGTCTAGTAGCAGAGCGATTTGTGCGGAACTACCAAGTCACCTCTAGAGGCCGATTTCTAGATCGGCGACCAGAGCATGCCGAGGTTAGAGTATGTTATCTGCAGTTTTACAACATAAGCAGCATGTTGTTGTATATGTTGTATACTAGAGCAGTCGTGGTCGCCTTTGCTTCTCTTTCCTTCGAATCATTGTGTGTAATTCTTTAAACTGGCATTCTCTCCACATATGTCCAAACCATCAGAGTATTTCGCTAGACGACTTTGTCAACAGCAGATTTGTTTGGATACCAAACAATTACCTTATGCCGTATGCCGTAATTTCTAACTTTTTACAGTCTTAAAATCCCTGAACCAGAGCAAATCTATTACATAATTACGGAAATACAGTTACATTGTATGAAATTATGCAATGGATGTACACTGTAGCAGGTTTAGCATTTCCGTTTTTCGTGCTGTTTAAAACTGAAGAAGGCTGTAACTAAGCCTACATGACTGAATAATAACCTATAATGACCAGTGATGACTAAGTGATAGTCTATAAGACTAATGATAGTCTATAATACTGATAGTAATAAGACTATAAGTGAAGCTTAAATGATAGTCTTTTGGTTAGCTTGCTGGACTGCCAATCGAAAAGTCGGGGGTTCAAATCAACATTGGAACAGAAATTTGTGTCATTATTTCTGCTTCACCTGCACCCCTAGTAAACTCAGTCATAATGAGTACATTGACTGCACACTGCCAGTGGGAAGATGAGACTGCAAGGGAGAGGACTGGTCACCCGTCCTCATATGCCGAGGCTAAGAAAAACGAAGTCGCTAAGACTTCATACATATATGGCTGCATCAGGGCTATAGATTAAGGGACTGTTCTTCTTCTATAGATTGCTAAGTGATGGAGAAGTAATATCCTATGTGACTCAGTAATGACTAACTTATGACCTATAATACTGGTAGCCTATAAAACTAAGCTGAAGACTATATATGACCAAGTACAATACAATACAATACAACTGTAATTTGATGATGCCATTGTTACAAAGTTCAGAAGTGCACACTGAAGCCAGGCAACCATTAAGAGCCATGCATAAGTAGAATACGAAGAAGTAAGTTTTAATAGCATAGACGACTAAGCTAACAATAAGTAACATCCTATAAGACTACTTATGATAGCTCATACGACTAATTTATGGCTCAGATGAATCATAGTCCAAAGCACTAAGCGATAGCCTAAGCCCAAGGGACTAAATAACGTCCTAATGTATCTACTATTGTCGATTTCTTCCTATGCTTTCTCGACCGAACCATTCAGCTGCGCAACCGACGTTTCTGCGCAATTTATCTTATACAGGAAATTACTCAATTCTTCCAACGTCAGTGGCGTAATGACAGATTATTATGGACTCTCTTGATTCCGTCAAAGACCGACTTCTTCTACTTGGTTAGTTCTTTCTGGCCTTTGCTCAGTCCATCGCCTTTTTCTTCTTGAAGTCCTCTTGACTCCAAGGCCTTGGTTTGATTCTACCATCACCTCTTCTTTGCAGAGTTATTATGTGTTTAAGTCTGCATTTAAATCATGTTTGCTTGATCATACCGCTAATTTACGTTCACGAGGTTTGATGCTTTCTGAATGTCCTAAGTGCACTTTGATTAACTGTCATTATAGTCATTGATTAATTTCTTTTATAACCTAAAGGGGATGACTCGATAAGCTGCTTCAGCTTCTTCTCCTCGTATTTCGTTTGATGTTTCAGTTACAGTTTCAGCTTTATACTAGAAATTTAAAAGTTTGTTTTTAGGACATGGGATAGTGAGCGATCTGTTTTTTTTCTGTGTTTCTCTGTATAATTTGATCATTGTTATTGCATTTCTTACGAAATTAAACATTTCAATTTCTTCTCTCGTATCTCTTCTCCCAAAGGCATTATTCACCATAGCTTTCGTTAATTCTTCGTGGTTTTGGCTCAGTCTATATACCACCTTTTCCTTCTAATATTTTTTCGATTCCGTGGCCTAGGTTAATTTTTCCATCATCTATTCATGGGTTCATTTTTACCACAATCTACTGTCTCATATCTCTTTTCCTCATGGCATTTTTCACTATGGTCTTCGTTAATACTCAATGCCAATGGCCTTCATTCGGTCTACCTCCTTCCTTCTCCTCCTCATCTTCCTCTTTCTCTCTCCCCCTCTCCCATGTCTTTTTCTCCCTCTGTCTTTCTCTCTCGCTCCCTCTCTCACCATAATTCTTTTTTCTGATTGCCTATCGCCTTTGGCTCATCTGATTCCCGCTTCTACTTCTGCTCTTCTGTTTTTCTCCAATCTTTTATCCCTCATTCATTCGCCATCTTTCTTCAATCGAGTCCTCTTCTTTTACATTTCTTCTTCTCTCCACTTTTCCTCCACTTTTGATTCTTCTACTGCTTGATTCTTTACTTCTGCTTCCTATTCATCCCCTTCCTCCTTCTATTCTTTTGCTCTCTTCTTCCTCCTCCTCCTTCGCTTCCTCCTCCTCCTGCCTTCCCTTCTCCTCTTCCTCTTCCTCTTCCTCCTCTTCCTCTTCCTCCTTCTGCCTTTCTCTTCCTCCACCTGCCTTCTCTCTCCTCCTCCTCCTTCCTCTTCCTCCTCTTCCTCTTCCTCCTCCTGCCTTCCTCTTTCAGTCGGTCGTCGTCTAATGCAAGAGCGACATCATGCGCCTCTTGTAACGGTTTCAGTCGTCAATCGTTGTCTGCGTCATCTTAAGATTTTATCTCTCCGCAACACGACACATATTTCCAATGCGTATATATCTTTGTTTCCATCGGTATAGAACTATATATATATATATATATATATATATGTATATATGCTGACCTCTATATATTTATCCATTTTGCGACATGCCACACATTGCGTGCATTGTTTTTCTGTGCGCAACTTCCGTACAGGCATGTATATGTAGACCTATGTATATATATGTATATATATATGCATTTATGTATATACCTATGAATGTGATATGTATGTACATATGTATGTATGCATGCATGTATGTGATATGTATGTATTTATGTATATAATCATGCATGTATGTATGCATGTATGTGTGTTTGTATGTACTTATGCATGTATGTGCATATTTATGCACGCACATATAAATGCATGTCTGTATGCTGCATGTATGCTGCATGTATGTCTAATCTGGCAATTTATATAGCGCCCTTTGTTAATCTTACAAAAGCGTATACTGCCGCCATCTGCCTGCGACGTCGGTGGACTTATCGTATTTTCTGTAGCGTTTCGCTTGAACCTAATGCTTCGTTATATCTCTGAGTCATTGGCAAAAGCTGTCGTTATGTCTTCCAATTGCAGTCCGTCTCCTACATAATGTGTATTTATGGCGTCGTATACTTGCCTCGAGAATGTCGAGAAATTATACGAAATTCTCGGAGGCCGTTCTGGAAAGTTACCAAGCAATCCGGGTTATACAGCGACACGAGTCCCTTGGACCAGGATTCCTCTTTTCCATAACCGCTTGAAACCATCCCATCTCTTCGATAGTAATTTGGTCTTATGACGGCCATTCTCTAAAGAGGTTCTCAGAACTGACGCTATATAAATTTGCGATTACTAATGGAACTTTTGGCCACCTCCTTGACGCCGTTGTAAGGCGCTATATAAATGACCATAATTATATGTATGCATGCGTCTCCGAGGGTGATAGTTTGCGATATAAGCATGATTCTTACCTAATGACATCATGGGCGTTTGCATGGGGGAACAAAGGGAAGCATTTGCTCCACCCTGGATTTTGCATTTCTTATTTCAAGAATAAGAATCAGACTTCGGTCATACGAAATGTAATTATCATCTTAGTTTTTAACAATGAAGGGCTATGAATTTTCGCATTTTAATTTTTATCCAAAATAGTCAAGATAACCGAAAAAATATAAAATATATAAAACAATGAAATTTTTAGCTGTTTTGTTTTGAGATAAACGTTCAGATATAGATCTAGCTGAAACGGGATCCCAGAACGCTAACAGCAGGCCCCATATTATGTCGGTCGGTTTCCACACTCCCTGGTCGCTCTGCTCTGCGCTCGGCCGCCAGAGGCCTCTTTGTTGTCCCTCGCATGCGTGGTGCAACTGCTCAATCCAGAAGCTTTGCTTATGTCGGCCCCTCCAGTTGGAACCATCTTCCGCATGAATTGCGTCTTGAGCTCCTAAGCCTTTCTCTTCCTCTGTTCCGGAAACGCCTGAAGACTATCTTATTTGTTAGAGCCCTGGGTCGGGAGAGCCTCTGAATCTCTGAGTGGCGCTATACAAATGTTCAATCACAATTACAATTACAAAGTCAAATGCCTCCACAAGCGCTGGCTGCTGTTGGGAACCGCATCAGAGCCCTAATCGCGGGGCGCCGAGAGTGATACTATCAGTTGCCTTCAGCACCCTCGTTAGTCCCAGGGCTGTTAAAGGCTTGGTTTTAAAACAAAAAACCAAAAATCTGCAAATTTGGTTTCTTGGTTTTTTACAATTTCAAAATTATAAATGCCAAAAATGTCGTCTCTTCAAGTCTCTTGGCAATTGTTGTATGGTCTTTGTTAACTGCGTTTTATGACATTCTATAGGTTCTACTGTTCTAGTTAATTTCATTTATATGCATCTGATTAATATAACGGTATTATGACATTTTTATGAGTTTTATGATCCGAAATATGAAAATCTCAAAAACATAAAACCAAAAAACCAAAAACCAACTAAAACCTTTAAACAACCAACTTTTCATTTTGAAAGTTTGGTTTTTTGCACCCCTGGTTAATCCCCGCGGCAACAATCTAAAACTGTGCTCCCCTCTGCATAAATTCCTGCGGACGCCCATGAATGACATGCGAATATGTCGACCTTTTCTAGACGAGTCGTGTCTCTAAAGCCAACTTTTTATTAGCCTCATTCCGTTTGTGACAGGATATCACGCAATCTGTTGTGTGACAGGATGGCGGATCTTAATAAGGGAATTTGGAGAATGGTTTTTTGGTATTTAGACTGAAAAAGGTTGCTGGTTATTTCCACTTAAGTTCAAGTACGAAGAAATAAATTCGCAACTGAACGAACTATAATTGCTAAACTTAATCTTAAAATCGGCATTCGCTTTTATAAGATTAATTTTTAAAAAGCGTGTTACTGCAGTGACTGCACCTATCCTTAGGTTGCATTTCAATGCCTTAAATGCTATACTCAAAACATCGCGAAGTAACGCAGCTTATTCTGTCACGAAATCACGATTGTTGCCTTTCCTGTCGATTTGTGTTAGGCCTAAATCTCTTCTTTCCACGTAGCCCTACTTCAATTATCACATGCTAATGTAGGCCTATAGTTTCTCCAGTTTATAGGCCTACTTCACGACAATTGCAATAGGCCTAACTCTCTTCCCCCAAAGCTTCAACTGAGCAGCTGCATTTTATCCTGTATCTAAAAATTCATATCTTGTCTGATGCTCGCGCACTCAAATTCTCCGTGACATCTCTCACAGCATGTTCATAAAGTAAACTGGCAATGCTTACCAGTTATTCACAGCTAACAACAATTGTCCATTCTACACGAGGCACCGCAATTCAAATCCTACAGACACAGAGGCAAACGCTCTTCCACCAAACAACCTATAATAATAAACACATATGTCTGACAGTTTATCACTGACACCAAAACATGTCTTTTAGATTATGGGAAAATTAAAAGCTGGTACACATTTGTATCAAAGTAACGCAGACAACTTCAGTCCTGTAATTCCCCAAGTGAGCAGTTATTACAGAGTATACAATCAAGCAACAACGTCAGACATTGTTTGTCCGCTCGAACCATAGACTATAAACAAGCTTTTAATTAAATATAGGCCCCCTACCGCCTACTAAAAATGCACGTTACCGATAACGTCAGCAGCCTGTATAATTATACAGATTTCCTGTGGAAAACTTAATTAAACTATATCTATGCCTGACGTTTTTTTAAGCAATATTTCAATGCTGTCAATTAATCTAATTGTGCTGAGGTGATTAATTTGAAGGCTGCTTTTGTGGGCAATATTGACTCACGGTAGGACAATCGAAAACTTGCGAAGTATCGGTCGAAATTTATATAGCGCCCCTTCAAGGTCTCTACTCATGAGCTAATGTACATGCAGTATGTGCAATGACTTTGTCTATAGGCTATTCTACATGTTTTATATTAAATTGAATGTGTCATGTTTACCTAGATTCAAATCCCTTATTAATTTGGGACACATTGCAAAATCACTTTAGAGCGAATCCATGTTGGCCTATATTTTAATCATACTCTCCTCCATCTCCTCCTACTCTTCCTCCTCCTCCTCTCGTCCTCCTTCTCCTCCTCTGTCTTCCTCCTCCTCCCTCCTCCTCCTCCTCCTCCTCCCTCCTCCTCCTCCTTCGTCCACCTCCTGTGCAGTGGCGTTTGTCCTTGTAGTCTCCTCCTCTCCTCCTCCTCCTCCTTAAATGTAAATGAAAAGCTACTACGTGTTCTAAATAAAATAAATGATGTTTACCTAGCGGTAGTTGAGGCAAAACAAGTCAAGTTAATCCGATTCAAATCCCTTATCAATTTGTTACACGTTATGAAAACATTTTAGAGCATTATAAGACTTCAGCGAACCCATGTATACAGTTGACCCCCTTCTGGTCTCTCGGTTCCACCGTGGCCTCCCTGCTGGGAGAACCAAGAGCCACCAAAGCTCTGTTTATATGCAGTGGACACAACAAATGTATTCATGGCTTCGTCAAGCTCTCCCTACATTTACATGTTCCTCTGTGCACGTGTTTAGTGCCCATCTATACCCATCATTCTGTCCGCACATAAGCAGACTGTGAAGGATACAAGCAGAGAGCGAACAGACAGACGGAATGAGAGGCGGTAGAACCAGATGCAGGTTGTGAACAATGTGAGTTAACCTATATATACATAGATTATTTTTAGCACGCAAAACATGTACTGATACACGATAAATATACATGACCTATACACATTAAGGCAGGCTTCGTTGCCCAGTTGATGACTTCGTTGAACGGCGTGTCAAGGCTATCATCTTCTTTGCAGTCGGTAAAATATTAATCCCACTGGCATAGATTTTAATCATACTTTCCATCTCCTCCTCTTCCTCCTTCTCCTTCTTCTCTTCCTCCTTTCCTCCTCCTCCACCTCCTCCTTCTCCTCCTCTCCTTCCTGGTCCTCCTCGTCCTCCCTCCTTCCTCGTCCTCCTCCTCCTCCTTCTGCTCTCCCATATATGAAGCTCTTACCTGTAATGAAGACTTAATGGTAATAGAGTTCATCTCTCGTGTGCCATGGCCCTACATATGACATTACTTTATGTACCTGATATTGGCTTCGAAAGCTAAGTCTGAGCGCTGGCATGTCTCTGATCAGATTCTCACAGTTCAAACAGTAGTCCTATACTCTACCATGACTGTAACCATATTATTTATGTTACGCCTTTTCTAGAGAAAATCTCTGGGGTGATATTTTATTTTAACATTAATTCTTCCTGAAGCCAACAAATGTATTGCTTTTGTTATTATTTATTACTGTTGTACACAATGTTGATGTTATTGTTGCTATTATGATGATGATAATACACAATAATATTATGATTAAGATTAGCCTTAGTGTAATAGTAATTAGTTCAATTATTGTAAGAATAACAATAATATCTGTTGTTATTATTATTAATTATAATTGATATAATTAAATTATTCTTTCGACATCCTTACTAGGAGTTTGACCGCCTCAAAATTCCACAAATACACACAATCACTCGAGTAACTGCACCACTGCCTTAAGTTGGATGGTGCCAGTCCTAAGCCTGGATAAAGGAGGAGGGCTACGCTAATCATCTTCGCTATTACAGAACACCCTTAAACAGAAAGCAATGCAGAAGCATTCGATTAGCACCCGTTATAATGTAAGGTTAAAGAGTAAGGTCAGAGGTCAGAGGTCGACGTCAACGTACATGGTATAGCTATAGGATGTCGCTTACCAGTGAATAATGTAGACTAAATATCTCGTTAGAAACCTTTAAACGCCGCCAACCAACGCTATAAAGCCATCAGCTGCCTTCAATCATTAATTATCAAGTCTGTTACAGTACTCGGGCTTTTAGTCTATGCTACTGTAAAAACTCAGATGCAATAAGATGCTGTTAAACCAGAGGTGCACAATCTGCAACCGTATAAATACGGCTGCATGTCGTCGTGAGAGGTAGAATTGGTGGCCGTGGAGTATGATCTAGGCCTAATTGCAGTGTATTGGCGACCGTGTGTATCGTAATTCATAAATTCATTCGCATTGTTTTAAAATATTATTATTATTATTATTATTATTATTATTATTATTATTATTATTATTTTGATTTTATTATCAACAATATTTATTCTCTCCATCAATCAACATCAATACTGAAAGCTACAAAAGACAAGCATGCAGTAGCTGTCTAAAATGAAAAATTATTATTTAGTTTTTATTATTATTTATTATTTACATCGACATTATAATTATTATTATTATTATTATTATTATTATTATTATTATTATTATTATTATTATTATTATTATTATTATTATTATTATTATTATTATTATTATTATTATTATTATTATTATTATTTTTTTATCTACAGTTACTAAAACTGTGTATACTTATATGATAGCATCAGTAGCGATTAGAATCTGAAGAATGGTTTCGTTACAGCTCAATTTCTCTTTCCCCATGTTTCAGCTACGACCTGAAGATATTGTGCAAAGATGGCGGCCGGCCGCAGATGACGTCATCACGTCACGTGACCATCGACGTCACGGACATCAACGACAACGCACCGTCCTTCTCTCAGCCGTTCTACTCTGCGGAGATCCTGGAGAACAATCCCATCGGATCCGCCGTAATCCGTATCACGGCCACGGATCTCGACACAGAGGACAACGCAGACATCGTCTACTCCTTGTACGACCCGGACGACGGCCCCGCCTCCTCTTCCTTCGACATCCACCCGAAACAAGGCGTCGTTAGGACCGTTGCCGCCCTCGACCACGAGCTCAAAGCCCGTCACCGGGTCACCCTGGTGGCCGTCGACCGAGGCGTCCCTGCCCGCACTGGGACGGCCGTTCTGGAGGTGGACGTGATAGACGTCAACGATGAACGTCCGGAGTTCGTACCTGGGGCGTTTACGATGAACGTCCGTGAGAATCAACCGATTGGGACTTCCGTCGGGACGCTGAGGGCGGTCGATGCCGACTCTCCGCCCTACAACGTCTTCTCCTTCGGTCTCCACCCGTCGCCCGGGCATCCAGGGCACGATGAAACCCCCTTCACGGTCGATCCGACATCAGGAAAGATCGTCACGACGCGGATACTCGACAGGGAGGAACGCGACAGCTATTACCTGACGACGACGGTAACAGACGACGGTAATCGAACCCTCAGCTCGACGGCAACGGTAACGATCCTCGTTCAGGATGTCAACGACCATGCTCCCGTGTTCGCACATCCGGCAGCCGACAGCAATCTATCGGTCGCCATCTTTAACCGCGTCCTCAAGGGTCACGTGGTGACGCGACTGAGGGCGACCGACCTCGACGCGGGAAAGAACGGTCACGTGATGTATTCGATCGAGAGAGGAAACGACAGGGCCATGTTCCGAATCAATTCCACTTCCGGGGTTATAAGTCTCGATGCGGATCTACAAGGCGATCAAGATAACCAGGTTCGTCCCGATTTTATGAGCGCGGTGTAGATAAGGGCCGCGTCCTGCGGGTTGTGTTGTTCGCCCTGTGGCAAGTGTGGCATGAAGAGCTGGGGCTGCGTGTGCGGCTGGGGTGTCGTCTGACTTGGATACAGAGGGATCGGAAATTCTGAAGGCTATGGAAATAACCTTTGAGAACTGTGCTCGAATTTATTATTTATGGGTCTCTTTGCGGTCTCCTCTGATTCTCTTTAGCTGTCTTTCTTGCTGCTTTTATCCTTTTTCTCTCTCTTTTTCTCTCTGTCTTTGTGAATATCTCTTTGTTTGTCTCTGTCTGTCTTTGCCACGATTTTGTTATAAGCCTGTATACTTTTCTCTTTCAAGTCCTGTGTAGCTGTTTCTGTATGCACGTGTGTCTGTATGCATGTATGTGTGTATGTATGTATGTATGTATGTATGTATGTATGTATGTATGTATGTATGTATGTATGTATGTATGTATGTATGTATGTATGTATGTATATGCATGTATTTATCTATTCATGTATGTATGTATTTATTTGTATTTATGCATGTTTTTTTCTATTCATGTATGTATTTAGTATTTATAGTGCGAGTATGTATTTATGTGCGAGTGTTGTTTGTATATGTATCATGAAATATATGCCTTCAAAAAACTTCGCATAGATGCACAAAAACTCCCTACATCTTAGCATCTGTAACTGTCCCGTTTATCATTCCCTATCTCCGTCTCTGTCCCTGTCCCTTCTATCTTATCTCTCCCTCTTCCTCTGTGTGCCAGTCTGTCATGCACTCTGCGTCCTTAATGCTGTCTTGGCGGTGGTCAGTGAAGATAATTTCCGAGATTGAAAAGAACCATAAATTCTGATATTCGATGGCGACGCCTCTCAAGAAAACTGATTTCGTCGAGATGCGTTTCCATGGTTACAGTATGCAGCGTCCCCGCTTATGATGAATTTCTTCAATCCAACTTCCTTCCTTCTGCTTTGTTTCCTTTCTTCGAAAGTCTTTCCCCAAACTCCCGTTCACCATCAATATCATAAGGAGCCCAAGTAACAAGTCGCTTTTCATCTAAAATGTCTCTTCTCTATGTCTGTATATATATATCTCAGTCTTTGTCTGCCTGTCTGTGCGTGCTTCCGTCTTTGTCCGTCTGTTTGTCTGTCTGTCTGTCTTTCTTCTTGTACTCTTCCTGTTTCTTCTCTGCTTCTGTCTGTCCATTTGTTTATCTGCCTTTTTGTCTCTCTCTTTGCCTAATATCTTGCTGTTCCCTGGTACTGTGCATTTTTACTGTGCATCTATCAATATGTCTGCGTGTCCGTTTGCCTGCTTGTATGTCTGTCTGATGTTTTGCTGTGTCTGTCTGTTTCTCTGTCCTTTCAATTCTTTTATCATTTTCTGTTAGATTAGTCTGTCAGATCATGAGACATCCGTGCATTAAACAAAATATCTGAAATAAATCCTTATTATATGAAACCAAATCTAAAGAGCGCTTTTCCGTCTTCTGTCAAGCCATAGAACTGTTCTTCTACGGTGGATAAACTGAATCCCCGCTAGTCTACCCCCCCTACTGTTTTTTGGGCGCAATTCTTGACAAAGCGCTTTGAAACTTTATTAAAGAAACTAAGAAATTAATTCCAATCTCCAACTACGATTATCTCAGAGGCAAACTGGCTTCATGAGCGGTATTATTATTTTTACTATTGCTACTGCTACTGCTATTGATACTGCTACTGCTGCTGCTGCTGCTGCTGCTGCTACTACTAGGCCTACTATTATTATTATGTTTCATGGATTTATTTAGCGACACTATCTAATCACCAAGCATCAATCTATGACGCTGAGCAATTGTCAGTGTAGGACTTGCTCGAGGTATCTGCACAGTGACCGTCTCAGAGGAGGAGGATCGAACCCCAACTCTCTGCGTTACAAGGCAAGCGCTCTAACCAATCGGCAACCGTGTCTCATAATAGCGTCTCACGGTCAGGGGTTCAAATTCCAGTTAACCTGATCTGATCTATTTGATGGCTTTTATAGCGCCGTTATAATGACGTCCAAAATATCAGTCGATAATCGCTTCGAATAATAATATCGCCATGAAAAGTAATAGTCTATTGGATAAAGCTATTTGATATCCGAATGGTAACAATCTGGCAGGAAGAGCAGAAGCTCAGCATGGATGCGGGATCGATTCCCGCTACATTCCAAAAGATCGACACAGCCTTCCATTCGCTAGGGGATATGGTAAAATGAGCTGCCGTAGGACTTGATGGGCGCCTAACTGGCTGCCATACAGTTGAATTTGATTCCTGTAATAACTTGTAATCATCCGTTCATGCTATGACTTGTAATCATACTGCGTACTTGTCAGTTTGAATTAATAATAAACTCGAATAAATGTTATCAGGAAATGCGAATGTAAATGCACACGTTTTTTCTATAGCGACCGTATTTGACCTCGACCCTGCTCATTTTTCAGGGAATTGATCGGGTGAGATCCTTCACCATCGCTCGCCGATTTGAATTGACGCCACGCCATCTAGGGTCTCGTGCAAGGACCGTGCTAGCCCGCGATTTAATCTCTGAAATAAGCCAGCATCGGGAAGCGAACCGTGATCCGCACGCTCTCTTACACTGAGGCACACGAGATACAGCCTACGCTCTGACCAATGTAGCTAACTGGGAAAACGAAAGCCATGCCGCGGTTGGTATGCAAGTTAAAAGAGATTTAGGCTTAGACATGGAGGAAATGAAGAATTGACATACGAACTGTTCTGGGCAAATGTTTTAATTACGGCAGGACAGAAAGATATTAAACGACTTTTCCTCCACTTTCGCTCCATAGCGAAGTTATGAGCGCACACAATCAGTGAGAAGGTCAAACGGCAAGGGTGAGGCTTAGCCCATGCGTGCCCATGCACGCTGGTCGATGCAGCGAAAAATGATGTCCCTTGCACTTCAAACACATTGCTGCCTCTCTGGGTGAGGTAATCGATTTCATGCAAGGGAACCTCTTGTGTCCTGTAGTTTCCTCCCTATGAACAAAGCAATCAGCGAGTACCATGCACATGAAGTCGGTTTAGTATTTACTAACATGTGCGCGGCAATTGTAATTTTAACTGGAGAGTTAACATTGCGGCCGGTACTTAAAAAGCAAACAGTATTATGAAGTTGGACGTGCAACTACCATCTCTCGCCTTCTCTATGCCTCCCCCGCTTGGTGGGGATTCACCACCGCAAACGACCGACAAAAACTCCAACGTTTCCTGCTAAGGGCCAAACGACTGGGCTACCTCCCTTCTGAACACCAGGATTTAGACCGAATGATGGAAGATGCAGACGTCAGACTCCTCCAAGCGGTCAACCGGAACTCACAACATGTGCTTAGAGGCCTCTTTCCTCCGACCGTACGTAGGCCATATGCTCTGCGCCCTAGGCCTCATGAATATGAACTGCCCAAAAAGATGACCACAATTTCATCTCTAGGGTTCTATTTCGGACCATTCGGGATGTTAAGATTTAACTCTCAATCTGACTAAAGGCATAAACTTATAGTTTTTAATTTCATTACTTTCATTATCCCATGTAAACAAGTTGCGGTAGGGTCGCCCGGGGTAATATGGTCACACCGGGTTTTATGGTCACCCCGTCATTCTAGCTAAATATCAAGTCTATGGTAATTCTAGTGCAGTGTCATACTTATGCTGTTTCCGGTGAATTTCGTAATCATAGCGAGAAGATTACTTGTTGAGTTTACAATTTTCATCGAATTTTTTCAATATTTGACATATTTTCGTAAAGGGTATGGTGAGTATAACTTACTATTTTTTCACAATGATTTGTTGGATGAAATTTTCATAAAAATTCCATTGATTTGTTATTGCATCTGGCCTTCGCAATGTTGCTTTTATTAATTGCGTTGCACATGGTAGAACGCCATTTTCACAAAATTGTTACTGCTACTCAATTGGGGCTATATGGTCACTACTAGTCTGGGTAATATGGCCAGTGTCCATATAACACTGTGCAATGTCCATATTGCCCCGATATGATTACCTATGTGTTAGGAATAGCCCTATTTCATTTGTATTATTAGGCCTACCGCCCAAACTTGTGCCTATAGCCCTATAGTAACAAGGTTTTTTATATAGAGAAATGGTTAGACTGTACAAGACAAAGAATTTGCGAGCACAATGGTCAGAAGAAGATGCAGGTATTGCTGTCGCTGCCGTTGAAGGTGGAATGTCGTTAAAGAAAGCTGCCAAAGATTATAATGGTCCTCGTACTTCCTTACGAAGGAAACTGAAATTGAAAAGATGTGTAAGTTCTATGAAGACAGTTTTGGGTCATCCAACAATTTTAAAGCCGCAACAAGAGGTGGAATATTGGCCGACTCAGCAGTCCAGCAGTCCTATCAGGTCAACGATGATCTTGTTCCATCAACAGCTGCACAGACAGAAATGCCGAAAACATCATTTTCAGACATTCCTAATGCAAAAATAACTTTAGTGAATCGTCATGGAAGTAGGAGAAAAAGTTAACTGTTTCTCATAGCACAATCTAAAACCATGTTAGAAGGGAATAAAAAGAAGATAACTACTTCAAAAGGACCCGGAAAGAACAAGGAAAAGAAAGCAGGAAATATTATGGAAAAGAAAATGAGGAAGGTTAATGAAAGAGAAATGAAGAGAAAAATGGAAAGAACATAGAAAAGAAAACAGGAAAGAAAATAGTCGAAAGGAAAAGTGAGAAAAAGATAACAAGAAAAAGAAAACTATATGAAATTGAAGAAGATGAAGAAGATGACAGAGATCTCTATTGTGCTGTCTTATTTGCAGCTTCTGCTGAGAGTTGGATTTCGTGCCAGAAATGCAATCTCTGGGCACACAACAGTTGTGCAGGAGCTGATGATGATCAAGATACATTTCTGTGAGATTCGCAATGACAGTGATTAGGCAGGGCCTACTGATTGTAATGAGTTTGTATGTTTATCTTTTGCTATGGCTTGGCTTTCGTATTTGCAATTTAATTGTGAAATTTACATTTCTAAAGTGAACTTGTCCTTTGGAATAATTTCCTCTCCATAGTAATTCTAGTAAGGTTTTCCTGTATAAACTAGGCAAAAATGTTTGTTATATGCCTAAACTGTTACCTTGCTGTGCAAAATTAAATCCCTCTGCTTTTCAAACGATTGATACTAGTAGCCTATGATAATGAGGTTGTTATGGACATATGTGGGGTAAAATGGACATACTGTGTCCGTATTGCCCCACACCCTGGGGTTATATGGACACTTTATAAAATATTTCTTTATGCTCTCAACCAATAACATTTTAGAATATCACAAAATGCAGTTGTCCCATTAAAAGGTATAGCAATTCTGCATCACATTATACAATAATATCTTTTTTATATGTGTATGGACTGCTCAAATGATGAAAAATTCTTAAGGTGTCCATATTTCCCCGGACCACCCTATACGTCAACTTAGTATTTTTATAAACGAAATCTACTACTATTTAGAGGTGCAGTGTAGTAGGCCTACATTCACTTGTTCATTCATACAATACTGGTTGGCCTTCTCGTCTGTTTATTTATTCATTCGGTCATTCATGTTCTTTCGTGCTGTCGTTCTCTTTCGTCATCAATTTAGCATCTCTTTACGTGTCTATAAACAGAGGTGGTTTCATCAAAGAGTTGTCTAGCTTTAATGATAGGTTCATGTATCGTCCTTGGCCGCAGCATGACGCCGAACTAGACCAAGAAGATTCGAGGAGGAAAATGACATCCCCACATAATATTATAGAACGACGTTGCATTGAAACCCTGTGTACAGCAGAACAGGAAATTCTCTCTTATCTCTCACAGTCGACTTAACTCTCATTCGGTGATACATGTAGTCGCCTGTGACACAAATACAGGGTTACTGTCCTCTGCTGTTCTCTCCTCTCCGCGTCTCCTTTGTTTCAACCAGGGTTTTTTCAGTTAGGCCACAACATAGGACTTTTCAAAGAATTAGATCCTTTAGAAATAAGTCTTCTCTCCAAATTGTTTTTAGATTGTTTTCATGTAAGTCACAATATTTGTCTTGGAACACGTTAGTAGATTGATTAGAGCGATCGCCTTGTTATGCCGAGAGCACGGGTTCGAGCCTTTCCTGAGACGATTACTGTGGAGGGACCTTGACCTTGTCCTTCACTGACAATCGCTCAGCGTCATCGATTGATGCTTGGTCATTAGATAGTAGCACTTAAAGAATTTGTAATACCAGTGGTAAAAATATAACAATAATAACAGTAATAATAGTGACGCGATAGCTTTTCGGGATACTTTTTGAAGAGCCTGACATCTGCGAAGCAAATCATCCCAGAAATGCATTCTCTCTGGTTTAATGTAGTTTTCCACACCTTCTGGACTTTATCCTTTGGGTAGTAGTAGTAGTAGTAGCAGCAGCAGCAGCAGCAGCAGCAGCAGCAGCAGCAGCAGCAGCAGCAGTAGCAGTAGCAGTAGCAGTAGCAGTAGCAGTAGTAGTAGTAGTTGTAGTTGTTGTAGCAGTTTTAGTAGTTGTTGTTGCTGTTGTTGTTGTAGCTGTAGGAGTAGTAATATAATTTATAATAATGGTTATGAAAATGGCACTGAGCTCGACATCCCAGAAGAATGTTAGCCGTAATATTTAGTATCCTACGTGATCACATACCTCAGATAAAACTAATGATTTTGACAATATTAATAACAGTAATAATAATGTTGCTCTATTTTTTTTCTTAAGGTCATCGTCTTGAGGGTCATGGCCTTCGACCGTGGCACTCCTCGCCTTTCCACCTTCATCGACCTCACAATCATCATCAACCGATCAACGGAACTTCCCCTCGGCCTTCGCAACCAGCCCTCACCGCCCTCCTCCGCATCCTCATCTTCTCAGGGCGTGCTCAACGTCCAGCTGGTCATAGGAGCCCTCGGAGGGTCATTCGCCCTGCTGGCCATCTTGACCATCTTCGGCGTCGGCCTTTTCCTCGTCTGGCGGCGCCACCGTCGGAAGAGGCGCTACATCGATCGGAAGGACCGGGCAGTCAAGGCCCTGACCCTCTCCGAAGAACTGAAACTCTCCGGGGAAGACACGCCCCTGTCGGAGCCAACCAGGGATGACCTCCTCTGTGGTCAGGCTCTTCTTCTTAAAGCAGCGCTGCATGACGAGGACCTCAAGGTCCGTGTCAAACCGGATATACTGAGTCGGTCACCAAGGCGACTCAGACCGGAAGGAAGGTACTGTGATGACGCTCTGGGTAAGGGACGGCGGAAGTCACGTGATGATGACGATGAGGAGAACAATGACGTCGAGAAAGAGGATGTGGATGTGACGTCAGTCGACTGTGATATCGTGACGCATCGAAGGAACAAAAACCAGGTGATGATCATTGTCTTGAAGCGTTCTGGACTATATCATTGTCTTGCTATCCATTGTGTTGCATTTTGTCGCATTGCATTGTCTTGCATGTCATTGCTTTTCAACGTCTTGCGTGGAACTGCCCAACACTGTGTAGTGTTGCATTATCTGGCATCATCTTGTTTTTCACTGCATTTACATGTCTTGCATTGACATGCCTGGCATTGACTTGACTTGCATTGACTTAACTTGCACTGACTTGCCTTATTGACTTGTCTCGCATAAGAATTGATCATGTTGCCATGCAGATTATGTAAGGCAACATGAGGTAGGGAAAGGATGCTAAGATAATCTCACGAATTTTACGCTCCTTTAAAAGCAATGGTCGTCATCACGAGCGTAGTGCTGGGGTTGAATTACTATCTTTCGGCTGAAGCACACACGCTTCAAGTTGAACAACAATCAAACAACCAATCAGCATTGCACTTTGGTTAATAAACGAGAGATGCCCAGTCTCACAAAAAGCCCTAAGATCGAATTAGTTCAACTTAGACGAAGAATTGAAAGTTCGACTCCTTTGCTATCAGCCGTCATTCTAGACAACTGTAAACGGATTAGCCTACTTCCAAGTTTAAGCTCATGATCTTCTCCCACAATATCTTGCACTTCGCTACTTTCTTCCGTTAAGTTCTTGGACCAATTGTCCCTTAGATGTCGATATCACCCCTTCCATTGTTTAACCATCTGGCTGTCATCATCATCATCAACATTCATCGCCATCATCACCTTTCTTATCATCATCGCAGTCCAGCCACCACTTTGAAAGTTTTTCACGACTGTCGTGTGCTATTGATTTCTGCAAGATACATACGTACCTACATATAGAAGATTTATATAGCGCCCCTTCAAGATGCTTCGTACGATCGATTTCTGTCACATGTGTTTGGTTTACGGTCCGTAATATCTGCACCTTATAACTTCCAACCCTGCTGCTTTATCCTGGCTTTGTACTGAAACAGTTGAACCTGCAGCGTCGGAGTTTCCTAATATTATAGTCTCTCTCAAAATCCAATTAAAACGGTTTTATTCTAATATGATAATCTGGTGGATTTGATTGTCTTCCGGTCTGCTTTGTTATTCTAATGGAGGTTCTCGATTCTTAATTCCACCTACTGCATTCCACTAGAATCACTTTATTCTAATGACCCGTTCTAATGGACTCCCTTAATTCCAATAAGTGATATTGCGGAGTCGCTTCATCACGCTCCTTCCTTCCTCTTTTCCACCGCCTCCTCTTGCTTTCCATCTTTCCAACTCCACGCCGCTCCTGGCGGAAGTGAAGTCCGATCGCTGATGGAAAAGTCGAGACAGGCGCGAATTATGGAGCCCGGGTTCATGGAACCAGCGTCGTTTCCGGATTCCGGTCAGCAGGGCACCAGCGCACAACGAAATCCGCTTTCTAATTGAAGCCATAATGGCTTCATCAGAAGCTGACGCTGTCCGATACAGGACGACCGAATCTAGTGGAGTAAGGCGGTGCAGCCCACGTGATGGCAGCATAGGCGTATTTAGGGGGTGCCCCATGGTTTTACGGGTTAAAATCCCCTCAAATAAGTTTCCGAAAATTTTTTATATGCTTTTACATGCGAAATACCAAAAATATAATTCTTGCGACCATCTCCAATGGAAACCCCCAAATCTTAAACCCCTCCGACATATTTTCCTGGCTACGCCCAAGGTCATGGGCCTCATGGCACCCAGACTAAGCAGATAAATTCTATGGACTCATCTATACGCATCCCAGAATACGTAAGTATATAAATTCTATGAAAATGACTCATTATTATACGCATCCCAGTCTACATGATGCAATTTGGACCGATGGTTGAAACTGTCACCATCTCCAGAGTAGCTCAGGCTATCAACCGTTAAAGATAGGAGCTGCATTCTCTCGTACACTTCGTTCCTGATCGAATAGTAAGTAGGTAGTATGTCAGTAGGTTTTTCTGCCACGATGTAAAGTACAAACAGTTGCGTCGCCAGGAAACAATTTCGGGGCTTCCATTGAACATGGTCGCAAAAGTTAAGTTGTGTTTGCATTTCGCATATAAAAGCATATAAAATATTTTTTAGAAACTTATTTCGGGGTTTGATCCCGTAAAACCACACTCTAACTACGCCCATGGGCCATGAGTACAAATCACACGGATTCACACTCTGTTCCATCGACAGTAGCGCGTTCAAGTGCAGGTCGGTCAAGCGGTTCTTTAACCTTTAAGACTGATTGAGTTTATGCGACTGAAACGGCTAATTAACTTAGCACTAAAACTCAATTAATGCCGTCTAGAACAATCGGATTAATGTGCACATTAATTGATCCCGAAGTCAAAAGGTCGACCCAAAAAGGTTGATATAAGACTCAAATGACCAATTTCTGGTAACATTCAGTCTTCGAAGGCAACAGCGATAAAGTTTTAAGCCGACAGCAGCAATCAAACGGAACAGAGGAGCGTTTCCTACAAAATGATGGCCGCAGTCATATTACTTTAACGGCCGCCACTGCAGTATGCTGCGGGTCCCATGGCTCGATTAAGATGGATGCATTCGACCAAAGTGCTGAAATTGGAAGCCAAGAGACAGTGGTAAACTATGAAAGTGTCACGATTAGAGTAATGGTTATGATAATGCTATTGTTTGGATTACGAATTTTGGGCGAATTTTACGGCAACGGTCGATGTTGGTTTTATGTCGAGTAATGCAATCGATGCTCTATTCTGTGGAGCATCGTTTGCCCCGTGTCTTGGGGATGATGGTCCCCCGAAAGGAAATGCTGAGAACGATTCAGAGGTAGCAAGACGGATGAAGAGCAAGACAGATAGAGGGAGAGAGGCGGATTCACACAATGATGCTAGCAGAGACAAGTGGATGATTGCGACTGAGTCTTTTCCAAGTACAACAATAGATGCAAATGCGGAAGCAAATACGGAATGACACACATACGTAAGGAGACACAGATAGATCCACAGCGAAAGCCAGACAAGCGGACGGAACCAGACAAAGGTAGTCGCACAGACGGCCTTTAGAAGAGACATCTACACAGACACCCAAACACGGAAAAATAGAAAGAAACAGCTTGACACAGAAAGCCATCCACTGTACAGAGAACATTCTGGCAGAAAATGACCCTGAAACGACTTACCAAGACATCCGGACAGTTGAACAGACAGACACTTCAAATAGGGAGACAAAGACTCACAGGCAGAAAGACAGGAGAGGCGACCCACACACATAATCAGCCGAATAAGGGAAATGAGGAGTAGGAGAAGGGGATGTCGGTCCCCTGTCCTAATAGCCACTCGGCGCCGCGACACGCCATCACGTCTGCCCACTAACGACATTCCCCTGGTCCGTCCGTCAGATGGCGCTGTAAGTATTCAGCAGACAGTAAGTAGGCCTTCGCTAGAGACTGTGGCGTCTCCTGGCGTCGAGGAAGCGCCTTTGCAAAAGCGTCAACAGCTTGCCTAGCAAGGGAAGCATGGGCGTGGAAACTGCAGGGGAATTCCCACTCTATGTGCGCGCTAAATAAGCAGTTCTTATAGATGCTAGGACGACTAGGAACCTCTCGAAGGACAAATCTGGGATTGTTTGTTACATATTGGACAATCTTAGAGTTATGGATGGACAGCTGACCGATTTATCATACAGCGACTGTTCATCCATTGCACAACATTACATTGCATGTCCTTGCATCACATTGTATTTCATCGCATCACATTGTATAACATTGCGTCATATTGCATTGCATAACGCTGTATTGCATTACATCACATTGCATTCCATTGCATGCCATTGCATTCCATTGCATTCCATTGCATTCCATTGCATTCCATTGCATTCCATTGCATAACATTGCATGCCATTGCATTCCATTGCATTCCATTGCATTCCATTGCATTCCATTGCATTCCATTGCATGCCATTGCATTCCATTGCATTCCATTGCATTCCATTGCATTCCATTGCATGCCATTGCATTCCATTGCATTCCATTGCATTCCATTGCATTCCATTGCATTCCATTGCATTCCATTGCATTCCATTGCATTCCATTGCATTCCATTGCATTCCATTGCATTCCATTGCATTCCATTGCATTCCATTGCATTCCATTGCATTCCATTGCATTCCATTGCATTCCATTGCATTCCATTGCATTCCATTGCATAACATTGTATTGCTTCGTATCAAATTGTATTACATTGCATTACACAACATCAAAATTGCATTGCAGTACATTACCCCAAGAAGACTTGGCTCCTCTGATGAGCCTCTGCTAAAGCCGTCTTCTAGAAATCTATGTCTACAATTGTAATCTTAAAAATCTTATGGGTTGGGCTCTCGCAAAAGCGAGAGCCCAACATTCAGCCTACGAAGGCAACAGCGATATAAAGTTTTAAGACGACAGCTCATTCAACGCCTCACAGTAAACTCCTACTTCACTCTAGAGTCTAGATTGTCATGCGCTTTAAGCTCGCGAACGTCTGAATACTCAACACTATGGCCAACTGCCCAACTTATAATGAAAACTCAAGACATTAATATCCGATTCATACAAAATAATAGGCCGCATTGTTGTCCTAGGCGAATCCAGGAACGATCATGCCCCATCTGAGTTTCGGGGTGAACCAGGTCAGTGGGTTTGGCCCCAAACTGGCTAGGGTTAGTGTTACGGTGAGGGCGTCCAGCTAAGCTTGGAAAGTTAATAACGCCAGATGAATAATCTGGTCTCTCTGACGCGGCTTTTGTTTGGTGCTGAGAAATTTCGAAGATTTAAATTTACAGTTAGATTACATTGACATTTACATTACATTACATTACATTACATTACACTGACAGTTACATTACATTGACAGCTACATTACATTTACATTACATTTACATTACATTTACATTACATTTACATTACATTTACATTGCATTTACATTGCATTTACATTGCATTTACATTGCATTTACATTGCATTTACATTACATTACATTACATTTACACTTACATTACACTTACATTACACTTACATTACACTTACATTACACTTACATTACACTTACATTACACTTACATTACACTTACATTACACTTACATTACACTTACATTACACTTACATTACACTTACATCTACATTACATTACACTTACATCTACAGTTACATTACACTTACATCTACAGTTACATCACGACGTTGTTCTCCCTAAGAGCAAACTGCACTAATTTCTTTTCGAAGAGAGACTTAAGTAGAAACTTTTCTTCTGTCGGGCCTTTTATACGCCTATAAGAATTGACAGATAACCGACCAACGTCGTAAATAGTCTCTGAACGCTATTTATGTACCATGGCCATCTACGGATTTGTGTCGTCATTTTGTAGATTATCTGGCGCAATATAAATGTCCAATTGCACTAAATTACATTAGCGTAATGTAAGTCTTCAATCCAATTGCACTAAACTACATTACGTCTCTGATTGCTCCAGCCTCGCAGACGTAATCTGGTTCCCTGGCGTTATTTGTTTGACAGCTGGTTCCATGTTATAGTCTAATCAGCAGATGAGCTCCCGATTCGAGTCCTTGCATACAGACTCCCTTTGTTCGTCCTCTTTTTTCATTCCTTTCTTCCTCGGAAATAATATCCTCTGTCCTAACAACGATTCCCAGTCGCTGTCATCCCATTTAATCGACATCGGCCTATGCGAATCCAATCTGAACATAGACGCAGTGTGGCCAAAAGACTCATAGACGCTAGGAAATTATATGGCGTCGCACAGACATACATGCATATGCATACATACAGTTCTCACCAGATATTTGTTCCACCACTTCGAATTCACTATAATATGCTATGGCAGTGCACAGTAACCGCTTAAGCGAAGGTTGAACCGCGCGACTCCACTATCCCTGGTGAATGCTCAACCAATGGACCGCCGAGTTAACTTCGAACGTAATAGTTTACAGAGATGGGCACTAACTACTTCAGCGGTAATTAAACTACTTTCCCTAACTACTAGTCAAGAAAGTAGTTATAACTAGATTTTACTTATGACTAGTTTTTAACTACTTCAGTGAGTAAATAGTTGTAACTCCTTCTTTAGCTGCCAGTAATATAGTTATCTTGAAGAGGCCGCAGAGGCGCTATATCAAGTTTCATTGATTGATTCATTGATTGATTGAATGACTACTTTCTTAACTACATAAGCACGAACAACAATTTTTAACAAGGCAACTATGTTCAACTAAGTTATTCATATCAAATCATTAAGTACTGCAGCATGTAATCATTTGTAATGTGCATTATTTGTAGCAATATTCATATGGACTAAACAAATAATCGGTTGTTACTGTGCAAAAGTTAGCCAAACATATTAATTAATTTTACTCTAGATATAGCACCATCTTGTGGAACAAGTTGTCTGACATCTTACACCTCCTATTAAAATGTTGCAATAATATAATATGAAAGTAGTTATGCAAGTAGTTAACTACTGTAGTCATAGCTGTCGCAAAAACAGTTTAACTACTTTGTAACCACTTATTACTCTACGTAGTTCTAACTACCTGTTAGTTACTTGGAGGTAGTTATAGCTAGCAGTTAGTAACTACAGTAGTTAAAAGTGCCCATCAATGGTAGTTTTTAGATGGTATCGCCGACATCAGTGTCTGCCATTTTGTAGACATAATTTCTAAGAGTGTCTGCGTTCACAGCTGTTGTGCTTTTGGTTCGGGAGAGGGACACTGCTGATGCCACCGCTGCTGCTGCTGCTGCTGCTGCTTCTGTTCATTAAGGATGGGAGGGAAAAAGGCAAATGCGTTCGATATTGAATTGGGTCGGTCAGCGAACAAAATCTCGTCGCACGATGTAATGATCTTCGCTTTTTCTTTGCTACTCTTCCTCTTCTTCTTCCCTTCTCCTCGTCGTCCTCTTCCTATTTCTGTTTTTTATCTTCCTCATCGGACTCCTCCGCTTTTAAGTCCATCGCCCTTTTTCTCCCTCCTAGCAAAGTGAAAGCTGTAGGTGGTGGATCCCAACCGAGAGAGAGAGCGAGCGACAACATCGCAGATCCAACGAAATCAATAAGAAGCCTTCTTCTTCTGTCAGACGTTTGCCCTGATATGTATTCACAAAGAACCGAGTAGATATGTACACATACATATACACGCGTAATTACACTCGCTTATGCACTCGCAGTCTTTACAATTTTGTTAACAATAGTAGGCCTTACAGCAGGAGTGGCCAACCTTTTTTGGCCTACGGGCCACTGTGATTGTTGGTAAGCACGCGGCGGGCCGCAAAATGTTTGTCCTCACAGCCTCGAAAGAAATACAAATGTTTATTTCATATTTTACAAGATGTATAAAAACAGGTACGACTACATTCGGTCACTAGAACTTACAACACTAAATCTTTTAGTGTTTTAGACATCATTGTTGTGCAGTATTGTAGTAGTCGGACAAGTAAGTAGGTGTAAAATGAGACAAAAATTATTTAGAAAGGGGCCGTGCGGGCCGCCAATCAGCAGCCCGCGGGCCGCATTTGGCCCGCGGGTTGGCCATGTGTTGCATTGGCTGCCTGTGTCTCAGCGGATCTCATATCGCATTGCTGCTCTGGTTTCTCGTTGTGTTCTTGGCTGCGCTCCATCTTACTTGCGTGATCTTTGCCGCCCAGTGTCTGATGTTCCAGCGCGTCGGGTGCTTCGCTCTGCGACGAGGGGCGAGTTCCTTGTTCCACGGTCTCGCTTGGCTATTAGGCAGCGCCGTGCTTTCTCGGTTGTTGGCCCTTCCATCTGGAATGACCTACCACTTAAGCTCCGTTTTTACTTGTAAGCCATCTGACAGGGTTCTACAAGTCCCTCAAGTCTTTTTTTCTTTAGTCGTGGCTGGGCCGGGAGCGCTCCTGAGTAGTTTCTTGAAGGGGGCGCTATATAAATGCTCTGAATGAATGAATGAATGAATCCCTGGCCTAGAGGTTATAGATGGTTATTCAAAAAGAACCGAGCAGATATATACATATACACACGCAATTACACTCCTTAATCGTAATCGTAAACTCCAGACTTCTAAAGCGCCACTCGAAAGCCAAGCGCAGGGCATCAGCTTATTCACGAGCACACTCACAGTCTTTACAAATTTGTTAACAATGGTAGAGTTTATGGCCGCGTTTCACTACTTTTGAGAAAATCGTTCGCGTTTCACACCGAATATACTCTATATGTCGATCTGCAGCGAGAGCAAGAAGAGCGAACCGAGAGTTGTAGATTGACGTGGTTAGATTTAATGGAAGCTTTTTGGTCATTGGCAGAATAAAAATGGAGAATATTGAGTCATTACGAAAGTGACAGATGTGCAGCGGCAGACGACTAAACTGTGATCGCACAATTGGGTGAGCGCTGCGTGTCAAGCGTAAACCATATTCTGAGCGATAGTGGAATGCCACCAATCCCACCATGACCTTAACCTCTGCTACTAAACTATAGCAGCTGTTTTTCTTCATAACTGTAAAAATATTGTGTGTGTATGTGTGTGAATGGCGAAATTGGACGTACGAACCTGCTTATAGCAAGGCAGAGAACCAAAAGAAGAAGAAAGATGTGTGTGTAATCTGACAGCGCAAGCAGATTTATCTAAACTGATTGATATGCAAACCAACAAATAAAAAGCATTAATACATAGGGCCTATATACGAGCGTACATACATCAAACAACATACATACATATATATATTGATAAATGCATACATACATACATACAAACATGCATTGTTACATACGTACATGAAATACATACATAAATACATTACTTATATTACATATATATACGTACTTGCATACATACATTATATACCTAAATGCATACATACAAACATACATATTTATATACATGAGTCGACTATCATACATCAAAATCATACTTACGTAGACCTACATGAATACACATACATCCACACATAAATGCAAACATACATGCATAGATGCACGCCCGTATATACAAGCATGCATACACACATTCAAATATACATACAAGCATACATACACACATGCATAATTACATACAAACGTCCATACGTCATCCAAGTACACGTATAGACTTTGGTAAGAAGGGACTGCAGCCTATGTGTGTTTGTCCATGTCGATGTACATGTTTCGCTAAATGAATCGGGCACCAGAGGGCCATTGAAAGCAGACATCAAAGCGGTCTCAGTGGCGTCCGCTTGGCTTAAGGCTGTCCTAAGAACATCCACGGCTGAGGACTTCTGTGGGCTGTCCGGAATCCGAGTGCATTAAATCATAGAGAGGAAGAGGTCATCCATCATACAACATAAACTTCTGCCTTTTGGTAATAAACATCAGTCTGTGTTGGTCTCTTTCGTCGCTTGACGTCTTCCTTTAGTGCACCGTTGACGGCATCTCTCTCTGTTGGCACAGTCTTCCGCTGTCTGCATTCTGATTATTCGTTTTAAAGCGGAATATTAAAACCTTCGATCCAATTTCCCTCTCTTTATCTTTCATTTCGCTCTCTGCTTCTCGGTATAACGCTCCATCCCTTTGATATCCTCCCTTCTGTAATTATTTTCTCTCTTCCCAACATTCAAAGCGACATGCCTCCGTTCCAACTATTCTTTGTCTTCGTTAATTAATGGTCAGCAAACAATTCTTTGCTTCTCTATTCTTGCTTCCTCCTCAGCAAACTCATTTCCTCTGTCCATCATCAACTCTATGCCGACGAAATACAACTTCATATCTTTCTCCCCTGTTAAGGGAATGCGTTAAGTCACTTATGTCACAGCATCACCAAGATATAGCCCTTCTGAACGGTTCACCCTTCTAGAGTCGCTTAACAAATGCTTAAATATAATACAATACAATAGGCTATCAGCCTGGATGGCCGCGAATCTGCAACTCTTAAAGTTCCCATAAACCGTTCAAAAACGGAAATGTCTCATTATTGGCCTCCGCAAGTAATTAAGCAAACTAACCTGTAGATTCTTCCTGTTATTCTCTATCAGATCTCACTTCTTCCGCGCCTTATTCTTCTCCAGTCCACAATCTTGGCAAAATGATCGACAAAAACCTTACCTTTGCCGACCACATCACCCAGCTATCTGGCACCTGCTATACGCACATTCGCGACCTTCGTCGACTGCACCCTGAACTCGATTACAAAACCGCATGTGAAATATCCATCTCAATTGTCCATTCCAATCTCTACTACTGCAACACCCTTTTCTACAATACTTCTGAGTAGCTTCTTGAAGAGGCGCTATATAAATGCTCTGAATGAATGAATGAATGAATGAGTGAATACTGACTCTTCTCAAATAAAAGCGCTTACAAACAGTCCAGAAAGCTCTTACCTGTGCAGACCTAGAAAATTCACAAACACCACCACAAAACGGATGTTGTGAAAACGCTTCATTGGCTAAAAGTCTTTCCATTAAAAAAATACATCGCATTATTCGCATAACTACAACGACCTTCAAACGCGTGAATCGTCGTACATTCGCCAGCTATTCACCATTCAACCACCAAGATCTACTCGCCTCATCACACCTTTCTCTTTCTCGGCCTCCAGTCGCCTCTCTCAAATTCTGCAGTCGCTCCTTTAAATCAGGGTCGGATTAAGACTTCTGGGGCCCTAAGCCAAGAGTGGGTTAAGAAATCCTGGGTCCTAAACCCAAAGCCAAGCATAAGTGTATAGCCTACTTGTCTCTGAACACGTAAAGTTCGTTTACTAATGAAATATTGGCTAAATAATAATACATGCATTTGCCAATGTCATTTTGTCAATTAGGACCTTGGTCCAATTTGATTTAATTTTCCCGATATTTAAACGTTGTTGGGTCCTAAGCCATGGCTTAGTTGGCTTATACGTTAATCCGGAACTGGAACGAAGTCCCAACACATCTCCTCCAGTTCGTCCATTCCCTATCTCGTCTGTTAATCTCGCATTTCATCCACTTTCCTTCTCTCCTCCAGCTTTCCACTCACGACTGAAAACCGAACACTTCAATCTTTCCTATCCTGAATCCGCTCTTGCACCACCCAATGACCATCAACGGCATCAATATCCACCGCAGCACCGTGTGCTGTCTGCTCGGTTTGACCTTCCAGGACTTTGACCTGACACCGAAACGAACCAATCAACCTGGCTATTGCAGACTTGATTTGATATAACGTCGGTGACTAAGCTGGTCTTCCTGCCGCGGCTTTTGTGGGCGCTGATAAATTTTGGAGATTTACACTACATTCCCATCATTCCTTGCTACTCTAAACATGCGTCATCTTTCCAACCCTTCTATATGTTTCATTCCGTCTTTTCCCATAGCTCTTCGCTTCTCTTCCCACCATACCATTCTCATTTAATAATAATAATAATAATAATAATAATAATAATAATAATAATAATAATAATAATAATAATAATAATAATAATAATAATAATAATAATAATGATAATAATAATAATAATAATACTGTTCTTTGCAGACCCTGAATCATGTATTATACCTCGGGGCAATAATAATAATAATAATAATAATAATAATAATAACAATCTTTAACAATCTTATTTATATCAAACTGACAGAACAGTCTGATTACAATTCATTATGAACGGATGATCACAAGTTATTACAGGAGTCGAACTTCACTGTTTGGCAGCCATGCAAGGCACCCGTCACGTCCTACTGCTCATTTTACCAACGCGACCTTACACTCTCTTTTCCATTTGTATAATTTCCTACGCGCACATTCATCCCCCACATGCATCGTTCTTTCTCTGACCACCTGCTTCGCCCGATTCGCCTTCTCCTTTTTCTCTGACCCTCCATTATAACATTCTTCCTTCAAAATGGCGTGGCCGTGTGGAAGTGCGCCAGTCGTTCACCGTTGCTGACGGTCCTAGAATCCTGTTGGGTATCTGCGTGTCCCGTTCTTTGTATCCTTCAGTCTGCTCACTGTCTCCCTTGTTATCCGCGGTCGTCCATTGTCCGTCTATAGTCGCTCATTAGAATGATTCCTCCATATACATTCTGGTCTCTTCCACTGTAATTGTATTCAGTAATTTCTATCGTGACGGTGTCTAATGCACAAGGCATCCACCGATGGCACAGCAAAGCCATTCATGCATACATACATACATACATACATACATACATACAATGCATACATACAATACATGCATACATACATACATACATACATACATACATACATACATACATACAAACATGCATACATACATATGCATACATACATATATACATACATACATACATACATACATACATACATACATACATACATACATACATACATACATACATACATACATACTACATACATACATACATACATACATACATACATACATACATACATGGCATACATACATACAATTTTACCGGTGATGAGTAGCTGACGTTGTTACATCTTCTCGTCAATTGCAGACTCCGTTGGACACCGTACTTGTACTTGTCTGCAATTACCTGTGTATGTGTGTATCTGGCCATTTGTAAAGTGCTCTTTAAGAGCCTCACAAGAGCTTTTACATCTATGATCTACAATTCAAAGTTTAACTCTTATATTCGTATAGGTACAGTGTACGCCTACAAACAAACTCACACATACGCGCACGCATGCACCCACATAATTATGCACATAAATTAAAAATGATCAGGTCATGGAAAAGCAGAGAAAAATAAGAAATAAAATAAGGACAAAATATGCAAGACGATGGTACAACACACGTTCCTATACGCGGATCAGAATGCTGGACAATGTGAAAGCAAGATGAGAAAAGAATTCTCAACAGAAGAAAAGAGTTGGCTGCAGAAAGTTGCATGGACTACAAGACTACAGAAATTAGAAATGATAAATTATGACATAAGACACTTGTTTACGTATCCAAACAACTCTGCTGTTACAGTACAGAAATCATTCCTACGAAGACTCCGATGGTTTGGAAATGTAGTGAGAATTCCAGCGGACCAAATTCGACACAAAGCACTACATTCAATATTCAAAGGAAGAAGAAAGAAAGGCAGACCATGCCTGCGCCTGATGGACAACATAAATAAGGAAATATACAACCGAAACCGAAGTCAAGGAAGACATTTATTCATACCAATCACCGCCAAATGGCACGTCGTATCGCACGGTGTCCGACTGGTTAAAGCGGTTGACCTGTAACGCGGAGAGTACGGGTTCGATCCTCGTCCCGGACGGTTACTGGGTAGGGACCGTGAGCAAGTCCTTCGCGCACAATTCCTCTGCAATATAATTGCATCTGCGCCACCGAGGCGTGATCACTTCTGAGCTTTGGGCCATCTTTGGAAGAAGGATGATTTCAAAGGCAGTTGCATTGTATTGTATTGTAAATGGATGGTCTCCGGAACTGATGATATATAAATACACATACTGCTATATGTAGGCTATAGATAAAAAAGTAAACGAAGCTATGAGCTAAAGAAAGACGCTGACTTGATTGAATTAACATACAATTCAGCCGTCGTTTGTTATTAATGTTCCACATAAATCGAAGCAGAGCTAATTCTCTTCGATTAACTCGAAGCTGAACTTTGAACTACCCAGTCTCGGTGTTTTCTCCCGTCTTCTTCGTGCTCTTGTAGTCATGGCACAATGACAGACTGCTAAACAGTTGACTTTAAGACCTGCGCATCTATAATGCATAGAAAGATAGGGGGAGGGGGTGGAGATAGAGATAGAGACAGAGACAGAGAGAGAGACAGATAGACAGACACAGGCAGACAGACATACAGAGACAGCAACACGGACAGATACAGAGACAGGGACAGACATACAGAAAGGGACAGACAGACAGAGAGGGACATACAGACAGACGGAAACAGATACAGTCAGAACAACATGTGTATCTCCCCTGTATAGCTCTCTGTCTCTCTCTCTGTCTCTGTCTCTAGGTCTCTCTGTCTCTGTCTCTCTATCTCTCTCTCTGTATCTCTCTTATATATCTCTATCTCTATGTCTGTCTTATATCTCTCCTTTCAGTATTTCTCTTTCAGTCTCTGTATAGCGCGCTGGTGGTATTATCCAGCAACTGTGGTTTCGAGCCTGCTGTTATGATTCCGTGTGACAACTCTGGACAAGTTGTTAGTTGTTACCCGTTCTGACACGCATGTCTCGTGCCTCAAATTAAGATTGACTGACTATGTGCAGACAGTGACTGAGATGCTAAATAAATAAATCTATGTTGAGAAGAGAGGTACGGAGAAGACTTTCTAATTTGATCTGCATCATTTATTATGCCGGTAGGTGGCAGCAATTTATGAGGTGGACGCATCTTCAACGAAAGACACTCGGAACCAACGGCGGATAAGATTCCCCTCCAGTACAGGTCGAACTGTGTCTGTATGTGCCTCGAATGCAAGAAGCACGAATACCTTAGCAGTCCCTCCTCTGCCTCCTCCTCCTCCTCTCTCTGGTCCTCTGGATTTTCATTTGACATCGCTGGAGTCCGCTGGACATTGTGGACAACCCCGCTGACTCGACGCAGCGCTAGTGAATAAGCTTATGCCCTGCGTTCAGCTTTCAAGTGGCGCTTTCGATTGCGATGACAGACTTGGTTCCGTTTACATTTCGAGTACGCGATATCGGTCGTAATCGCAATCGTAATACTAATCATAATAATAATCATAATCGTAATCGTAATCGTAATACTAATTATAATAGTAATCGTAATCGTAATTGTAATACTAATCATAATAGTAATAGTAATCGTAATTGTAATACTAATCGTAATAGTAATCGTAATCGTAATCGTAATACTAATCATAATAGTAATCGAAATCGCAATGGCTATATAAATAATCATAATGGTAATCGTAATCGTAATCGTAATAGTAATCATAATAGTAATCGTAATTTCGAAATGCAACAGCGCCCCAAAACGAGAAGTCGCGGGAACCAGCTTATTCACAGGCGCTTAGACAAGACATAATGGATAGGTGGAGTGAAATCAGTTCCAGGTTAAAATCCAAAGAGGCAGGGTTGGTATTACCCATTAGACTGCAGTAGGCACGCTGCCTAGGGCCTACGAACCTTTCAGGGGCCTACGCAAGTCTGAAGATGAGATATCATTGAAAAAATAAGTTGCCTTACATCTTAGTGATCTATATATCCAGGATGTTAAATCAGCATTACGTAAATTGAGATTTAAAATCAAACCTATATGTGTGTTCGTGAATCGTGATTAAACATGATGGCAAAAATAATAATTCGAAATTATGCGTTTAGATTTAATGCAGAGCTGGCAGATGCAAGAGTTTTATTAGGGCCTACGTCGACCTTAAAATGACCCTGCCAAGAGGTCAGGCAGGATTACCACCTATATTTTGAGGTTGAATCTATAGGTGGCTGAGGTGAAAAGCCATCGCTTCAGTCAGTGTCGACTGTTGTGCGTCCCATCTTTCATCAATCATCTTTAGCTGCTTTATTGGCGTTCATTAACAATGCACTACGCGCTCACTTCTAACACAGTGTCTGATGGCATCGGAAACTATATTGTGGCCAGAGAATATATTAACGCTCATTTTACCACTGACTCATGTTCATGTTCTCTGTCGCCAGACGCTCAGTAGTTTTTTTGTTCGCGGCATACAGCAGTGTCTAGCTGCCTATAGACTTATGCTTGTCACAAAGCCCGTGGTTGGTTAGTTGCTGTTTAGCGACACTGTGTCATAGTACAGCTAGATGATTAGCGTCGCCCTCCTCCTTTCTCCTGACTTTGGACTGGCACTACCTCAGGTAGGGAAGACCGTACCTTGGGAACAGATACTCTATGTACATGTGCGTTCTGGTGCCAAAGTATTAAACCGCCTTACCGCTTAAATCTGAAATTAAATAGCGCTCAAATGTAGTGTCTGCTTGCAGGACACACTAACTTTAAGACGCCACATGCGCTCTACAAAGAGACACTTTTATCTGATAATTCCCAGACATTGTAAGGGATGTTGATTATGCCCTACAGGCAGACACACTAACTTTATTATGAGACTTAAGCAGTAACTCCGAAGCGCACAGTTAGACACAAGTTGCATCTATGTTCCTTTTATTTCTTAACGATGACAGGTTCATTGTTCCATGAATCCGGATCCGGATGAGTCAACGACGACGACGACGATGACGACGACGTGTCCAGTGATGATGGCTGGCGCCACCCAGCGGCCGGCATGCAATGGACAGAATTATTGCGTCAATAAAGTCGTCGAGAGCATCAGTCATTCACCAGGTCTGCTTCAGTTATGCCATTGGCGTATACTGTCTAATAATTGAAACTAACACTTGCGTCGCTAGAATAGTAAATATGTTCCGATCTGAAGCCGCTATAGAAATCTTTCATATAGTGGCATAGCAAGGTTTGGGGGCCTTGTGCTGAGCTTCGGTGGTGGGCCCCTCCCCTTTAACCCCCTCCCTTCGATTTCAAACAACGAAATCTTGGCAAAAGCGCTAGTGCATACAACATAAATAAGGTCAGATAATCAAATTGGACAGGTCACAAGTGCCAAGTCTATGGTAGTCTAAGAAGAAGAATCCTAAACGTTAAAACGTTCATCTGCGCGCTTTCTCTTGGAAAAAATCCACCACTTTTGAAGTGTCAAGCATTTTGGCATCTTCATTTTCTATTGACAACATTGCCAGGTCGCTCAGCCGTCTTCCGACATGGTACTTCATAGATAGTTTTTTTATGAGCTTCAGTTTTGAAAATGATCGTTCACATGTCGCTCTTACCGATGTAGCTAACTGGGCTTGGTTAAGTTGATTTGATTACATTCTGAGGGGAAAGCCGCTCTGATGGTCTGACCGCCGTGGGCCCTTGTGTTGCCGTGTGCCCTTGTGCTTTGCACAACCTGCGCAACCCATTGTTACGCCACTGCTTTCATATCGGAACATATAACACTAGACACGTTAATATCTGCTCCGTGTGGCGCGGTGGTGTAGGGGTATGTTCGGTGCCTTGCAGCCGGAGGGTTGCGGGTTCGAATCCACCTCAAGCCGCCGCGTAGGGACCCTGGGCAAGTCCTTCACTGCATTTGCTCATGCGCTTCCACGTGAAATTTTGTGTCCGCGCTGGAGCTACAGAAATCTTGAAGGGGCGCTATAACAAGTGCTCATACATACATACATGCATGCATACATTCCGACACTATCAAAATCTGAAGACTTCTATATATAGAGACAAAAGAAATGTAGGCGAAGGCATGGACCTTTTATACGCTTGATATAGGCGAAGGTCAGACAAAGTCGACTTCAGCGGACCAGCCTGGCAGCCAGAAGATGTCTCTAAGCATTGGAAAGTACTTTTATAGCCCCTTAATCGTGAGTCATGAGATGCCAATGAATAATCATGAGTTGCCAATGAATAATCATTTCGATGTGCAGCCTCATTCCTTAGGCCTACTTAGCCGCATGCAGCTTGAATCTTTAAAGATAACATGCACAGACAGACATGAGTGGATATATGCTACGATGGATAGAGACAATCTATTGTGGATACCGATAATTAGGATGCACGTTTAAATCCGATAAAAAAGGTAAGGACTAGGTGAGATCTAGGTCAACCAGATTTAAAAAAAAATTAATATAGTCCCACAATAACGAAGGCAACTTTTAACGAAAAATTTAGTGTAACAAGGCCAATCTTGTTACAATTAGTCAGGGCCTAGGCCTACACTCTCAATTGCCACAAACAATTCAATCCAGTTAAAAGCAAGGTCAGCTTGGCTTAAACCGATATCATACGCTTCAAACTTACGTTAAAACACTTCTATTTAAATTTGGTTAATACAATAATACATATACAGCCACAATAGGTAAGTTCCGTTACAACAAAGCTGGTCTGGTTACAAAAGTCACTGTGGTTTAAACCAATGAGATATATTATAGGCCTAACTTCCTAAGCGATATTATAAGTGATATATTTAGGCCTATATAGTCAGCAGGCTTATTCTGCCCTGCTTTGGCAAAAGGAAGCAAGTCAGATTTTAGTTTCTGAGAAAAATGCAAAAAACAACTCAGGCCTGAAAATCGGTCTGAATTTACGCGTACAATTTATTGGCTGATGCATACGCATGGACTTGCTTCTTTTTGCCTTGGAATTTTCCAGTACTACTTGAACATGTTTCTTTCTGCCTCTGCTTTTCCGCCAGAACCACATGCAATAATAACTATTTATATAGTCGATTGTGTTGGACTTGCTTCTTGAACCAAAATGATACCGATATGTCATTTTAACCTTAAACTGGACTTGCTTCCTTTGGAGGGCAGGGCAGTATTATACATCTCAATGGTTTAAACTAAGGCGAATATACAGTTAAAATCAAGGCCAATTCGGTTGAAATCCAGGTTAATTCAAATGTCAAGCAGATAAAATCAGTCATTCATTTTGAAACCTTATCAATCGTATCTACGCTATTAGGATTTTGACGTGAAATTTTGTTCTGGAGCTACAACTGACAGAGATCTCTTGCACGCAACAGTCGGTCTTTTGCGAGTTCTATTGTATAGAAAAGAATACAACAGAACAAATATAGAATAGAATAAAATATAGAATAGAATTAAATAAAGAATAGAATAGAATAGAAAAAGAATAGAAATATAATAAAATAGAATAGAAAAATAAAGTAGAATAAAAATAGAACAGGATTTAATGAAGAAAATAGAATAGAATAGAAGATGATGGAATCGGATAAAATTGAATAGAATCGAATAAAAATTGAATTTTGGATTAGATCTTGGATTATAGTTTGGAATCGATTTTATTTTGGATGATATTTTGATTTCGATTTGGGATTAGATTATATTTTTATGTAGAACTAAGATTGGGATGATTGCAATTGTAAACAGGGTTTTAGAGAGCCTCATCGAGACACAGAGAGAGAAAGGTAGACAGAAAGACACACACACAGAGACAGAGACAGAGACGGAGAAATAGAAAGAAAGAGAACAGAAACAGACAGAGCCAGAGACAGACAGAAGCAGACAGACAGAGAAAGAGATCGATGAAGAGACAGACAGACAGACAGAGACAGCGAGAGACATAGATCTCGAGAGACTCGCCAGAGGCGCTCATTGTTTTTTAAGCCACATCTTACATTAACATAGCCTATAATGATTAAACCATATCATACACATATTATTATAAATTATAATTATTGAAGCTATGGGTGTTTCTTTCTTTCAGCGACTGACCCCTACTCCTTAAGCCATCCGAAAGCCTTTACGAAACCCCCCTCATCGTTGGGGGCCTTACAGCCCTCCGCTCCCATGGACATCTGGGTACCTCGCACGGAGCTTGACCCGTCGTCTACCACATCGGTCCAATCATCTCCATCAAAGGGTGAATCCGTTGGACTCGCCCCAAACCACCAAGAAAACAGTTTTTCCACCTTCAAGCAAAACAAACCATCCCCTATTGTTTCTCCATCCGGACTTCGCTGTAATTCCTTCCAAGGAAACCACTCCACAAAACTGACGAGCATGGTATAGCGTAAACTAGGTCCACAGCGCTATATAAATTAAGGCAGAGGACTGGACTGGGGTAAACCTAGCTACAACTTGATAAGTTGAATGAAAACCATGCGAGGGCGGAATCTGAGTGGCATCACGAACCTCAAGAGCCAGGCGTTACGGACAACCCTATAGCCACTACTAGCGTCTCAGATCCAGCCAGACAGCCAGCCATCTATTCATCGACCATTCCTTCTGACTGGCGTAGTATGAGAGTCGCTTTATATTGGCGAGTAAAAGAAAGAAAAACCTGGAAGTTTTGGAACCTGGTGACAAGATACAACGCCATAGCCTCTGACATCATGTCGTATCCTAATCACCCGGAGGAGCATCATAAAGTGGCGCTACGTATCAAACTATCAGTATTCCAAGTTGGGGTTGGGTAATGTTACGGTCTGGCAATATGCAATGCAATGTAATGTAAATGAACATTTATATAGCGCCCTTCAGAGATATCTACTCATAGGCGCTCTCTGCGCTAGCCTGTTATGATGTTAAATGTCATCACGAACGAATATCAGTTGGAAAAATAATGCACATGCAGTAAGCTGAGTCACCAGTGGCGGGACCGCGCACACACGAAGAACCAACCAACGGATTCCCGTTGACAGCTGAAGATGTCATGGATGTTCAGTCTCTCTCTGGGGCAATAAATATGTCAATATGTCAGTCTGTTATGAAGTATTTGTCCTTTAGGACCCCTTTTAGTCCTCAGCTTTACTTATAGAAGTGCTAGGAATCGATGCAGCCTCACTCAGTTGTTATGTATAGATGGTTGAAAAAAGAACCGTTTCATTGTATCATTGCTCACTGAACACTGTGTTGAATTTGTTATGTAAAATACGCAACAAAGGAAAACCTCTCTTCATCCAGGATAGATGAAGACAAAGAGGAGGACGTGGAAGAAGGAAGAGGAGGAGGAAGAGGAGGAGGTGTTGCAAAGGGAAAGGGAATACCAAGAATGAGAAGAAGCAGATTAAGGGAAACGGAATGGAAAAAGGAGGTGAAGATAAATGGGAAGGGAAAGTGGAAGCGGAAGGCGAATGGAAGAAGTGTAAGGGAAAAGGGAGGCGTATGGAGGGAAGGGGAACTGAAAGGTAAAGGGAACACGAAAAGGAGGAGGAGATAGATTAGGAAGAGGAAAAGGAGGAGGAAGAGGCAGAGAAACCGGATGAAGAACCATTCTTTCATCCCAAACCGACTGTAATCTCTTAATTCATCCATCTCTAAGCTCGTCTTCCCATCAGCTAAACGTATGCATATGTATATACGAATGTAGGCATCTGCGTGTACGTTTGGATGTTCGAAATATTCCTGTATCTTCCATACAAAAACCAATCCATTCCTTCAACAAACTTCTGTCAGCTGCAGCCACGGATTCATCCATCAATCGCTTCATCCATCCACCATCTCATCCATCCATCCATCCATCCATTCATCCGTTTACCCACGCTGCAGAAACTGAACGCCAACGGCATCGATAGTCTGTAGCGAGATATTGAGCAGAACGCAGGACAGCCTGCATTGCAACGATGAAGAAGATAGAACGCCGCAAACATCCGGGATGACAGGTTCAAACGAAGAGTGAATTGGCTGTCAATCAAAGTCACAGATAACACAGAACCAGATGAACGACGGTTCGATCAATAGGAGGAACAGACAATGGCGAATCAAGGGTAAATCTAAACAAAACTGTATTGTTCGGGTCCAACAATTATTATCAAGTGAGGAGGGCGAGAAATAGAACGATCCTTCCATCGATACGCCTACAGAGACATGACAATGAGTCAGTTACAATTCAATAACCTCCACTTAAAAGAGAGTTGCCTCTAGCTAACAATTTAATATTTAATTTATTATATTTTATGACCGAGTACAGGAAATTCATGTTTTCAACATTTATTAAGTGCCAGTCTAATGACTAAGCATTAATCGACGGCACTGAGCAGTGGCGTACCGAGGGGGGGCAGGGGGGGCGAGTCGCCCCGGGCGGCACTTGAGCAGGGGCGGCAAAATAGGGTTGAAGAAATATAAAAGGAGTTAATGCAGAAAAAAATATAGAAAAAGTATATGAGAAAGTAATATAAAAGTAGACAAAGAAGGAAGGAAAGGAAGAAAAATAATCCGCTAAATAGCATACAGTGGCGTAATGAGGGGCGGTCCACGGGCGGAGCTTCTGACAATGATAGTATAACAGAGGAAAGCAAAAAAAAGTCATGAGAAATTTTAGCGAAAGTAATAAAGAAAATTTTTCTGGAAATTTCCAAAATTAAGTGCACGGCATTTTTTGGGCCGTCGCCCGGGCGGCATTTAAGCTCCGTACGCCACTGGCACTGAGCAATTGAGAGTGAAAGACTTGCTCAAGGTCCCATACACTCGAAAGCATACGCTTACTCTATGCGTTACAAGGGGAGCGCTCCAAAGTATTCTCAAGGCCAGTAACTGTAGGTACATCTGAATCTGAACAGCTTGTCCAGACTCAGACTCAGTCGTTTGAATGCAGACCTATCGGGATACGGAGCAGACCATTGTTCCATGCATCAAACTGACCGGGTCTAGGACATTCCCCTGGACAATTCCCCCGCAGTTGGACTGACAAAAATAATTCTTTACTGTAACAGAAGTTGGACTGATGAAAGAAATTCTTATTCTTAAATAGAAGCTGCATCGATGAAACAGATTCTTTATGAAATAGAAATTGGATTGATGAAAATAATTGTTTCCGTAATTAGAAGTTGGATTGATGAAAGAAATGCTTTCTTAAATAGAAGTAACAGTCCATTAGCCCAACCCTAACAGGCAGTCAGTCATAAGGGAGCAGTGTTAGTGACTTAATTTGTCTTATCTTTGACGCCAGTGGCGAGTGGCCGTCCAGTTCTCTCATCGCCTATTCTCTCACAAACAGCTTATTCTCAGTTATTTTACAGCCAACACTTAGTTTACAGCCAAGGTCACTAAGGGATACCAGTGGAGCACATACTTCATTCTTTCTTCCGCCTTGGCGATGACTGAAGCCCGAACTCTTGCCTTACAACCCCACATGATAACCAACACACTGTTGAAACTAACTGGGCTTAAAACAGTGCTTGACATACAGCACAGAGTGCTGCAAGTCACCCCATCTCAACCTCTCATGCTTTTGAAAAAAATCAACATCACTCATAAACTTTTACAGATTTATACGAAAAATCGTAGGTTTTACAACGACACTATGTGCGAAAATACGTTTTCTGTAGACATAGAAGGAACAGCCACTCGCAAATGCAAACACTTTAGACGTTGGACAAATTGCAGCAGCAACCTTTGACCTCAGCAACCTTCGACCTCAACAGAATACGACAGAAAAGTTACACACAAGAAAATGCAAACAAAATGCAAGAACATCAACAGCCAGCAGACTTAAGGCAGTAACTTATCTCTACACTAAAAGTCAAACATGATATTACTAGCACAGCTTTTAGCAGACAGAAATATGAACAACTTTGCAAAACATGAAACGAAACCGACTGACCTGTTTCAGACATTTTCTGTGGAAACCCAAATTTAACACCCAAAATTTTTGCATGATGTTAACTATTTTAAGAGTATAAATAACTTTTGAAATTACCTGTAATAGGTTTCTGTACTTCTTTCACAAAGATCACATGTGTCGTTATCAACACAAATTTTTGTAGCCTTTTTATAAGCCAGGTGTACATCAGAATAAAAAAAGTTTGCCAAATAAGGAAAAGCATTTAATCATCAAACACAGAAAATATTTTGTGAAACACCACAGCTCAGTCAGTATCAGAGTTAAATAAGCTAAGTCTCTTAATTACCAAAATACAATAGAAAAATAGGAAATGTCTCTAAACTATCTTAAACACAGAGTCAAACGAAAGTGTTTGAAAAAGTCTTTGACATGGCACTTGTAAGCATACAGAGAAACAGCAGTTAGGGGAACTTTTGGAATTAACAGGACAATGCTATCAACCGAACTGATTTCAAAGCAGAAGTTTTGCATCATGATCATGAGCCACACAGCTCATTACATGTACAGAAGATGGAACAGAAACAGCGGAGATGGAGATCTACACGCAAACACTGATTTATAAAATGAAGCAGTCAAAACAATGTAAAGACAGAATTGTGTATGCACCTATGCACTGAGGATTGCAGTTAACATAATGGCTGAATTTCCACCTCAGAAGTTCACACAAATTAAACACCCTTAAACAGAATGATGCCCACCTACAAATACCACCAACAATCCAACTAAAGCCTCACATTAAAACATTTAACATGCCAACCACTACTGAACAAACAAAGGTAACTGAATTCCAAATGAACTTAACATGCCATAACACATTCTGTATTATTCTAATTATTATAATTTATTAATATTATTATTATTGCTACTATCATTAAATATTATCATTAGCACTAGCATACATCACACAATTATTCCATGCCATGTTAGTAATTAACCTCAAAGAATGATTGCAAAGAAAAAGTTTTCAAAAATTACATTTATGCTCTAGCCATGTTTAAAAAAAGTTAAACCATGTCTAACCAAAGCTAACCCATGTTTAACCAAAGCTAAACCATGTTGAACCAAAGCTAAACCATGTTGAACCAAAGCTAAACCATGTGCACCCAAAATGATTAAGATGACAAATATTAGGAAGACAACTGAAGTGTGACTGGCACAAAAACTTACAACAACATTCAAAACTGAAGCATACATCTTGAAGACTGCAACTCACGTTGCAACAAGATGAAAACAGTGGCTCTCCACTTTTTCTGATCCAACTAATAACTGCTACACATTACTGCAGCACAAACCAGAAAAACACGAAAAAACTGTGAAATGGATTACACAGAAATCAACAAACCATGTTTTATAGAGTCATGGCCCTACAATGTACAGTAACTAACTAGACATATGCAAAACTACTTAATAAAATCTTGGACAAACTCGTTTTGAAATAAATTTTGAAAGTTTGGAAACTGCACAGAAACACTTGAACAAAGGTACCACGTAAACTATCTTTTACGCTAATATTGCCACTGTGGTCAACTTTCACACTTGGTTATCCGAACTGGTCAAAAAGCAAGGTCAGTAGTGGCAAATTCAGTTGAACTCAAAATTTAATGCCACTCAATAACTGAATGTAATTAATACTGACATGCACTGCTGCAGTATAGAAAATCCCAACTAAACAAGCAAATTGTCAATCACGTAGACAAAGAATTTACTCAATGCTTTAGTCCAACAGAACGTTGTCCAGACGTCATCAGCAATTGTCATCAGCTAAGACAACCAACTTTATAATTCCATTGACAGACTAAAACAGTCTAGGAACCTTGAGCCAAGAACCTCCACAGCTCCATAAAAGCCAGAGCTACTTTGAATCCCCAGGCCATGCCAAGGTAAAGAGCTTTCTGGCAGGCTGATCCATCCTATAAATCTCAAGTATCTCAAGTTTAAGATTTAATGTTTTCCTTCACAACATAAAAAATAAACCTTAGACACAAACTGCTACTAGTACTCTATGAAACAGGTTAGACTATATTAAAGAACTACAGCCCACTCAGATAAATACAAAAAAGGATTTCTGCAATATCAGAAAACAGGAATGACAGCCGTTACGAAAATAAATAAAATAAATCTTTATATGTAAATAACACGACTTATTACTACACAAAAACTATAAATAGACAAGAAGTTCAATTTCTGGACAGTGCTGTTAAAAGATAAAATGTAACAGCAAAATATCGATGGACAGACAGTTTTAAAAGACTGACAACTGAGGTGCTCTATCACCAGTTTCTGCTTCAGTGTTCACGTTGTTGTAAGAATGACAGGGTTACAAATTTAAATACTTAATAGTGAAAAGACTACTTAATAGAACAACACAATGATTCTTATAATGTAAATCGAGTTTCTCTGTGATTCATATCTACTGTGAACCCAACTGGACTGGAGAATAATCGCTGGAGGCTCTTGTCCAGAATACAATGTATTCAAATGAATACATTCCTCGCAAACATTAATTTTCAAGCTCAAGTTATAAACGCATGGCCTTTGCATGAGAAGTCTTTCAACTAACTGCCAACTATAGCTACCATCTCTATGCTCTGCAATGCCTCTGAAGTTCCATGAAACGAGAAAATTTTTATGTATTACGTAGAAAGCCCTCGCTAAAAGACATCATACATTAGGATGCTCAACTTATCGTAAATCCAGCGTAGAAGCCATGAATCCTTTTCAAAACACAACCCCTTCAAACCAAAAACTTTGTAACATACCGTAATCCAGTCTCTACATATTACGGTAGACCTAAAGCTACCTCGGCAAGTTTCAGTAAGTTTCTAGCACAGTTTCACCAAGTTACACACTTACCAGAAAGCTTTTGTATTTTTGTAGTTTGCCTGCTTTACAAATACAAGATAAGTTAATAAAGACATACCATGAAAGAAGGTTCATAGGCAGCTGCAAAAACAACCATGAAAGATCTGTTTCTGATATTCACAGTCTTCCAGCTGATCCTGAACTTCTGGCCAAGGCCAGTAAATCCTGGTAAATGACAGCATGCAGCTTAGCATGAGAGAATAGAAGTATTTCACCAGTTGAGGAACTTTGGAATTCCTCAACCACAATGCATAACAGACCATCTGCTGCAAGGCTAAGGCTCTGCAAACACTTCTTATCATCTGGCATAGACAGTATCCTTAACTCAGCAGATGTGGACACAGATCAAAATGCTAATACAAAGTCTGTAATGAAAGCAGTTATAAATCAGAGCATCATACCGAGACAGGCCCTGGTAACTCCTTAAGAAATTGACAGCTCTGTCCAACAAGGCAGAAGAGTCTCCCATCCCATTCAAAAACTCAGAAGCACAGTATCAAGTCAATTAGCTTCGCTCCTTCACCCTCGGGATAAAGAACTGCAAAAGAAGCAGATAACAGATCCTAGTATAAAGTTTCAAACAATTGGGTTGAAAACCACATACAAAGCTTCATTCCCCATTAAGCACTATTATTAATTATTAATTCTTCTGCCTAAACATGAAAAATGGCACACATCCACAAAATATCATCCCATAATTTTGTACAAGAAACTCATTCTTAACCCAGTAGGACAGAGCTTAATAATCAGACTTAGGACAGAGCTCAATAATCAGACTTAGCACAAGATACAAGTCATGTAACATTGACATAGTTAGCAAACGAGGAAGTTAAGGCATTGCGACGTTAAAATTTCACTATGCAGTCGTCAGCTTGATTGTCACTTCAGTATACACACATGATCTCTTTTACCACGTTCAGCACATAAAAACGACACAAATATAAAAAGCGATTAAGTAACAGTTGGAATGAAGAGAAACAATGTAAAGACAAAACAAAATGACGGTTGTAAATCATGGAATGCATCAAAGCTAACCTCGACTCGGGTTAGTAAAACAAAAAAATTAAAACAATCGTATGCACAAAATGTTCCAAACAAGTGCGGTTCCAGCGAATGTAGACCCTTCTCTCTCTGTGCTGCTCACTTTCTTTCTCTGGCATCACACAGGGTTCGTCATGTGTCTGCTCAGAGGAAGTGGTTGTTTCAAGGTGGTCCTGCATCTTACATGGGTGTCTGCTGATACTGGACAGATGCTGTACCAAACTGGAAGAATGGAGGAAGTGGGCACTGAGGTGGCAAGGAGAAGTACATGGTGCCAGACTGCTGAGGAAGACCAGTCTGACAGAAAGAACCTACAACAGGTAAAAAATGCACAAGATACCAAATCTAGTTACCTAAAGTTGCAAAAAAACAAATGTAAAGTTATCATAAAATAAAATATGTAAAATAAAAAAACAATATATTTATACTATACATAAAGGTATATAAAATAAAATATGAAAGCAAATGCAAAGTAATAAAGTGTAAACAAACATGTTATTTATAATTATATCTAACAGATGTTCTTTAATTTCTAATAAATAACAAGATTCAGTATGAAGCAAAATGCAACATACTTCAGAGTTCAGTGGGTTGAACATTTTAAATCCACATCAGCAACAGTGACAGTCCACAATCATTTTCGAATTATCTCTTACAAAAACCTTACCTTTGCCAACCACATCCCTTGGTTATCACAAAGTTGTTTCATCCATGTAAAGGTATTTTATCTAAAGCAGTTAATACACCTGACTCTCACCTTCAAAATACAAGTTACATAGCAAAAAATTACAGATTAATTTAATATCACAGACAATTTTACTGGTAACAAGATCAGGTGCTTCATGAATTTCCAGACAAACAAAAGTATTTATTGCTACAATTGAAACTTACCGCCATTAAACATGTCATTTTCTGGAACAGCATACATTTCTGGAGGTCCCACAGGTCCAGGTTGTGGCATGCATACACCAGTTCCGTTGCTGGCTGGGTAACCGTAGTATGGAGGAACAGGCTGTGGTGAATGCTGTTGGACCAGCTGCATTGAACGATAACACTAAAATTTAAGCATAATTCAATTAAGTGAATTTGACCAAAATCTTAACAGTCACGTAACCTTTAGTAGGTTCTGTAGTATGCACAAGATGATGGTTACCAAGTGGAACCATGGTAGAAAATCATTACCCACTGGAAAGCCTGATAAAACACCAATGTCAGAGAAACCACAACAAATGCTATGGTGTATAAGAAACAGAGGAGTCTTTAGCTTAGCTATGCATGGCATTAGAGATCCGAAAGAAAGCACAGAACTGTGCAGTGATTTTCAATACCGGCCCCAGAGCAAAACACCGTTTGTGCAAGGTACAGCAAGAGTCAAAGTATATGTTGGTCAAGTGCATTATTTGTTAGAATAGGAGTGACTCAGTAAGGATCAATGAAATCAAATCGTTCTTTATTGTTTCTCAATTTTAGTTACAGTCTTTGAGAACATCACAATTGAAAACAAACAATTATTAAAAAGTAGGTACAAATTAGTTGGGAAGAGAAACAAAGGGAGATCCAAAAGGGACCTGAGTCCCGCTAGGTAGGAACCCCCAAGCAGTGATATAGGATCAGTTATACATGACAATTACCAGCGCTGACAACAAAAAGTTACAAAAAGGATACGTCAGCTGATTTTAATGTAATGCATTGTCAACTGTACAACAGATTTTAAACTGGATTCTTAGCTTCTCAATGAATATTTGGATATCTGTTGAACATTTCAGCTGGTCGGCTGTGTTTAGAACCCATAAAGTTTTTGTTCCAGTTACAGTTACATCATTATGCAACCAAGAAAGATATAATGCCCCAAAATTCTTGTTGTTCTAGCCAACAAAATGCATCCCGATAAAGTGCAGCTTATCAAACAAGAGAAGCTAAAGCCTAGATCTGGTAACACAGTGGGTAAGATGTGTTGGAATCCATTCACACTGAAATGAATCATTCTTTGTTAAAATTCATTCTTTGTTAAAATTCAGAATCAGCAAATCAGCTCACGTAAAGGGTTCATCTTAACATGGTTGGCTTACCCACAGGACAAGTGCTGTTTTGTCCTTACGGCTAAAAAGGTTTGGGTCAACTTCTGCATGATCAGATATGGTAGTGGATCACTGACTGTTTGATACACACACTGATTTTGTGCCAACTATAAAAAAATTACTTGAATACCTGTAAACCAATGTTGAAGAAATATCTGAGTGTTGTAATGTCTGCAAAACAAAAACAAGATGTCAAAAACAATCACTATCAATTCTGAAGAATTGAACATTAGTCTAATCTTCCACAGTTGTTTAATCAGATTCATATTGGAACTTGCAAATGGTGTTGTAAAAGGTTACATTGTAATACATTATAAGTCTAGGCAACTTAATATGACTGTATGTTACAACAGCCTGGACCACAGACTCGTCTGGTCTGCAATTAAGCATTTTTACAGCATGGTTTACAAACCTTGCACAGAGGCTTACATATTAGCTGCTCTCTGGCATCTTAAGGGTTTAAAAACATATGGTTCACCGACTCTCAAGCTTCTGCGTATTTCACCAGAATTGGTCAAAGTAAACTTTAAAACTACAGTGGATGAGATCCATGTCCCCACTTCCGTGTACTACGATTACACACCTACCGGTATACTCTTGAGTGGTTTAAATTAGCTCATCCAGTAATGGCAGGAATCTCAAAGAACAAAAGTACAAGGTGCCAACTGGTAGTTGAAACCTCAGCTCATCACCCCTCCCTAGTTGGTTGCCTAATACCCATCACAGTACTTTATTTGGACTACGCTGCAGTTAAATGCTGAAGTAGAACCCCGATCTGAGGTTGCAGATTGGGTGACAATGCATTATTCTAGAATTACTGTTAGGCCTCCTGTAATTCTGTGGCTTGCACTATCCAGAAAACTTTGTTGTGAATATACCATCCAAATATGTAATACATTAAAATTACTGAAAACTAGGTTAACTGTATGAATGCTACCTGTACAATCATAATAAACAAGATTATGATCAAATGATCATTATTAGCATTTAGCACTTTATATAATATTTTCGGTATCATCTTCGTGAGCAAAGCATAACCTTTACGAGTGTAATATGAGTGTAACATGACCACACCAGTCCATCTTTAAAACATAATCATCAAGAGTACAACATTAATAGCACATAGCTTTCATCAATATTAGCTTCAAATGCAAAGATTACTTATTACAAGCACAATATTTCATACCACAATCAACAACATACCAGGAAAATCACTATTACCGGTAGTATTTAAACAATCAGCGCTATTTTTCTGAGCAAAGCAGAATTACAGAATATTACACTCGTAAAGGTTATCTTTTTGAGTGTAAATTGTAACTGAATGTTTGAATAGCACGACTCAAAGAGCATACTAATCAGAGATGCTTTCTGTGCTAGCCTAGATAATGTCAAGCAACATTAAGAACTAGAATTTCATCAGTTAGTAAAACAATGCCCTGTAAAGCTTTCTCGTTCTCAACAAAACCATCCTTAGCAGTGGCTCTGCCTCCTCTCCCTGGTCTTTCTGGATTCGGACAACATCTACTGGACGTAGATCTCTGGACAACCCTTCTGATACGATACAGTGCTCGTGAATAAAAAGCTGGTGCCCTGCACTTAGCTTTAAAGTAGCGCTCTAGAAATTTGGAGTTCACGATTACGACTACAGTCTTACCATTTAATGGCAGGTCCTGTCCATTAGGATCTACTGAAATCGAAACATTTGCATTGATCGGTCCCACAAAGTTATCCGAAGCGGGAATCATGAAGTTAGGATGTGGAAGTACAACGAAGTAGCCAGGTGGATGACTCATCATCGGTTGTACCATTGGCGACGACACCATCTCTGGTAGCGCCTGGACCATGGTAGAGACAGTCGAAGGAGGTGGCAGGATAGGGGGAAGGATCTTGTCCAACTGAACATGCTGAGTGGAGATGACTGGCTTCATGGCCACAGACACAATCACCTCACCTTGCTGGTCACACTCATCTAAAAATACTAAAATCAAATTAGTGCTTCAAAACATTCATTGACACAAAAGAATACATAACCTAACTAGCATATAATTATTCCATCATCAAAGTAACCAAATACTTAAGTCAAACTGATAATTTTCCGTTACACAAACTGATGTGCAACTGCAATATGGACAAAGCAACACCAAAACTACGGAGCTTTTTATAGACACAACTGGGATGTTTCCACAGAAATGTCAGATTATGTGCAGTAGTTGTTTTGACTAGACTTAGACTTTCTTTTCTTTCCAACCTTCATTTTGTTCACTCTACAGCAAGCGGAGCATTTAACAGTCCTATGTTAGGTTTTATGCCACGGCAGTTGAAGCCTTTCAATACCGAGCTAACCCTCTTTCATCAAAGAATTGCTGATGTCAATATAAAAAAACTTTCTGTTATTGTTGAAAATGGTAAGGTACTAGAACAGTTTAAGGCCAACACTGTTTTCATTTTTCTATACCTGGCATTGGCTGATAGGCTGTCATGCCCTCTGAAATACAAAAATAACACAACTCACACTGAAAAGCTTTAATAAAACTATGGCAAGGTAAAACGAAGATAATCACACATCAAAGAAATGCACAGACCTAATTGATTCACAGCATTTTAAAATAAAAAACTGACTAGTTTGGACGTAAAGGTTAGCATTTCTGAACTTCAGAAAAATCACACTAAATTTGTCCTCTATTGTCCTCCAATAGTATTTACCGAGTCACTGACAAATATTTTTCTGCTTTGCAGTTGTGTATAAATAGTCATAATATGTTGCCTTGGGGCAGGGAGATGGTTGAATGGCAACATGCTGGCACAAAGATCAGAAGGATGCGGGTTCAATACTTGCTAACCCATAAGGTTGACTAAGCCCCCTCCACTCCCTAGGGGAGGTGACTGTAAAATGAGTAGTAGGACAGATGGGCTGCGTACTTGCCAGTTGGAATTAATACACAAACATTAATTATTATTGTTATTTTATGGAACTCAATAATTGTTCTTTTTATCAATATTACTAAGTTCAGAGTTCTAATTCAAACAAATTCGAGACTGGAAAATTCACGCAAAACAATTCATGTGAACATTCCAACTAATGGACATAAGTTTTATCTCCGAGTCTGTTAACTATTTTAAATCAAACAAACACTACAATACTAATTTACAGAAACAATGTAAGATTACTTATGAAGTCCAACTTGTCTTAATAACAGATATGTATTCATGAATTCCAGCAGTCCTGATAAGAGCTCCATACTGCTGAAATTTAGACTGAAACATACAAATTAATGGTGCAACTAGTAATACTTCAGTTATTGAGCCTGCCACTGGTGACTCTTCTAGTTACCTGAGCAATGTTTACTGACATTTTACATCATGAGGCCATCAGAGTTATTTAACATCAGACTGCACTTCTGAGCTTTGTAAGGAGGGCATTATCAAAATTCAGTTGTATTGTATTGTATCATACCTGCAGTATCAGCATACTCAGGTTCCCTGCATTCACCCGAGTTCCACTCTTGATGTGGCAGCTCACAGTTTGAATCCTGAAACACACAACCACCATTTTTTAATGCAATCAACATGACAAGCTGTTATTGCTATGTTGAAAGGCATATGCACAGTTTGAAAGATCTATACACTTAAAACATATTTTCCCATGCTAATAGCAAGAAATTCATACATGGTGGTTTAAAATATCCACACATCTGTTATGAAGCTGATATTATACATGGAAAAATTATTTTATTTTGTGATATCAAAACTGATGCAATTGCAATTCAAAGCATGTGATCAAGTTTCATCAAACCCAAGAAAGGCGTAGAAGACTCACTTATTTATGTCAACTAACTTATTAGCAGCAACTTCATACATCTACTAGTGCAATTGCAGTGCATTTAGATACATAATCTTGCACTTTACAAATTGACACGCTAATAATCCTAATTTATAAAACAAAGAAAACATAATCTCGATCAAATGACAAAGTTTTGTCAATGAAAGGCCCAGGCCGCCCAGCAGTTAGTTGAATGTAACTGAAAGCATATTATCTTACCCCTGATCTACTCTGGGCATCCTTTTGGTCCTGCTGTTCACAGAAAACCAAATCATCATAATGCTTTGCCTCAAGTTCATCAGAATAGTGGCCTTCGCTGTTGTACCGCTGACGAAGACTGAAATATCATTTCAGTTAAATCCATATTAAACTACAAACAACTTTGAGACAGTTTCCAATCATCAATATTCTAGCTTATCCAGCAGTGCCTTTGTCCCACAAACATGCATGTTAAAAACACCAAATACTAAGGAGAAGCAGCAGCTCCACAAGTGAATAATAGTTATTTAGCCAAATATAACAAATTTAGAAAAGCTGCATGTATACACTGATATTAGGTGCCATGAAGCTATTAAAATTTATTAGCTGATAAAATCTATTAACTACAAGGTCCCTATAATCTACTAAATATCTGTTGGCATATAAAAGCATTCAAATAATCAGTGCTGTAATATCTACTGAATAATAGCTGGTCGATAAAAGATACTAGAAATTTGGTGCTCTAAATCATAATATATAGCTGTTGGCACATAAAAGCTATTAAACATTAAGTGCACATAAAACTTACAGAATTAATGACAATAGAACTGCACATAAATCAGTAAGTTATTCACTGAAGAGTTACCAAATCGACTAGAGACCAACTAGTAAGCTCTTACGCGTCTGACTTTAAGATCCTGTTCACCATAACTTACGGGTTCTTTAGCCTTGGTCCAAGCGTAGAAAACATGTCTTTAACATGATTAGATGCCTTTCCAAACTGACGGGCATGCACATTTCCAGCGCTGTAAAAGAACCTGAAATATTTAAGCATTCTCGCAAACTTTCAATGTCGAATTTATCTTCTTTTCTGCATCAATGCTTACATGTTGATGAGCAGCACCTGTTTCACAATGGTGGTTGACACACCGGTTAAATCTGGAGTCAAGCACAACCATAGCCACCTGGCGATTAACCAGATCCTGAGGTAACCTACTACAAGCACAATTTTACCAATGTTCCTGTAGACGCACCAGGGTCTTCAAACCCCAGCTGAAGCAGATACCAAATTCACACCTCAACGTCAAATTGTATTTTCTTGGAAGTTAAATGCATTCTACACGGTTTCCTGCTATCGTTATCGATTACTTATTTTCTTTTATTTTGCTGTAAGTGTTTGAACCAGAATAGGGACAGCATTACATCATAGTTTTTATACAAATGCTGCTTTTGACAGAAAGGTGATTAACATGTAAATGGCAAGTACTTTAATTAACATTTTTTAACCTGCACTAATAAAACAATGACAGTGTGACCAATTTTTAAATGCACACATTTCAATGAATTTAACCAACAAGCTGAAACTGGATACTTACACATCATGAGCAGGCACTTTGATGGGCAGACCAGCAGAGTTAATGCGCAGTCTACGTCCAATGTACTGGCAGTGTGATGCTGGGCGGGACTTTGAACTAAACAACAACAGTTCAATTCTATACAAATAATTGGCTTTTTTGCCAAAAGACACATTAAACACATTTTCAAACCAGATTTAATCATGAATCAAGTGTAACCAATACTCACAAAAATCAATTTATTCAATTTCAGGCAACACACCACGAATCAAACCCAGTGCACAGGCAAATGGCTGAGTCAAGAATAATTATTAGTCATTTGCATTTAAAAACACTTCAAGGCTACAAAGGTCATCAACCGCAGTTAGACCTTACCTTCCCATAACTAAGGTAATCCAGGTGCTAAAGTACCATAAAATACCAAATTTATACATCTAACATCAAAACTCAACAGCTATGTCTTCTCTCCTCTCTCCAACTTTCTCTCTCACTTGACCTTCTTTCTTCTATGCCTGTTAGCCAGCCCATCTTTGAAAGCCTTCAAACAGAGGAAACCTCACCTCACATAGCTGTCCCCATCCACCAGAACACTTCTTGAACATTCACAAATCTGCAAAAACAAATCAAGTACATCAGAATGCACTCCAACACACACCTAAATAAACTGCTTTCTGGTAGAGCTGAAACTGAAAATAAATTATTATTTGCAAGTCTTTTTATTATTTAAAAGCCCAAATTATTATTTGGAAATGTTGGTGAATGAATTTGACAAAGTAACTAGCACTTTAAAACTACTGTAATTCTGCAGATTGTCAAGTACAATAGAAACTCTTTATAACACTACCTTTGCAAGTCATATCAACAACTGCCTCATAGGAAATCAGACCTCGAACTACAGCCATGTTTTTTGGGTCCATCACTGGCCACCGGTTACCCAGTGACACAATATGGGTCAGAAATGGGCAAAATGAATGTGTCTGTAAACATCATTGGTAAAAACTACTAGCATGAAAAAACTAGTAGCCTAACATTTTTGTTTAACACATTGGCCGCTAGGGACGTGTTAACACGTCCCTTATTTCATACAGTTAGATACTATGTTCAGCGGTCAAAGTCTTCAACATAAAATAAAATATGTATATGTGCAACAATATCTTGCATGTAGCATTTGTGTGCCATCTAGCATACACGTATTCTACTAATTCAGTTCAAACTGCTTCAGTTAAAATTAATTCTGAAGCCTAAAGAACCTCTCCACGTTACGTGAAGTTGGAGAGGTTAACAAACTTGTCATTCGACAGCTTCAATCTCATAATGAATGTGCATGTTTGAACAAATCAAACACACATATCTGCAGAATATTGAGGTTTTAAGAAGCAAAACGCACTTAAACTCAGAGCTTAAAAGCATTGAAAAAAATTAGATAGAAAGTACAATAGCAATTTTGCAACAACCTTCTTCTTTCCTCTTTTCTTCCATGAAGATTCTGAAACACATTGTACCATACTGCCATGTAGTATTATGAAAATATTTAGAATCACAGCAAAAAATGTGTGCTGTGCTTCTAATAATGAAGCACTTGTTTGTGCTATCATCTAAGCCAGATGTTACACTAACATGTTTGCATGTTTACAAGTGGTTATGAAGAGCACAACCAGTGCTAAAAAGACTGGTTAAAAACTATAAGGATATACTAGCTACAGATGCAATGTTTTAATTCAAAGAGCTCTGAAGTCTGAAGAAACAATATTTCAGAAGAAACATAAAAATCACCTGCAAATCACCTTTGAAACTATTGGAGATACAGATTCTCAACCACATGTGATAAATGCTTTCACTACATATTTTTTTATTTGCAATCCACGCTTTGGGAGCACTCACACAATATGATTTTGCATAATTCATAAACTAAACAGAATGAAGCCTGTGATAAAACTCACCCAGAGAAATCATCTTTGGCAAAGGTGTCATTTTACTCCATTGCACAACTTGTCTAAAACATATAAAGAACAAAATGACACAGATGCACATCAATAGCAAGTGCACAGACGATGGCATTGTGGCTCACCATCAAAAAAGCAGGACAAGTTATAATTTGTGGGTAGATGTTTTGTCTATTTTATACACAAGAGCTTAACCATAAATAAGTATGTTTAGCCAGGGTTTTAATCCTGGCATGCTCCTTGAAGGTTCAGCAAGTTTTCCAATATACAGATGAAATCAAGCCAACAGATACACAATCTATGGGTTGTGTCAATAAAGACTTGCCAGAGATGATATTAGCATTCCGGCAATGAAGAACAACCCTGTGATGTCGTGGCTGCTAAAAAGTCCAGCCAATTGGCTATAGTCAGCATGAGCAGCCTTTGAAAAAGGCTGAACACCAGAGGAAGCTATAGAAATAATCACCAGATGACATGAAATATGAAGAACACAATCCAAATGATAATCTCCAAAATTTCTCAGCACTACACAAATCTTAGTCAGAGGGACCCAGCTTATTCACAAGTGCTATGACAAATCAAGTCCAAGCGCCAGCTGTTGTTTGGTTGGTGTATAGATTCAGAAATCGGTTGGGTACTGACAGACCAGTGCAACATGAAACTGGTTTGAAAGGCATATTTTTCTACAATCTCCAATTCTTTCATGTAAGAAGTATAATCTGAAGCCCAAGCGATATTACACTATGATAAATAAGGAAATATTAAGGGATAACAGAAGTTTCATAGGGCAGTTTTAGGGAGACATTGACAAGTGCGTGATAGTATATCATTAATGCTATACTTTACAGCATACACTTTAACGCATTACTTAGGTGACCCTATTTAGCAGGACCTAGATCCCTTCAGGACCCCAATTGCTACCAATGTCTTGTAAACTCATGAATCATGTGCTTCTGTTGTTAAACTGGTTACAATAAAAAAACTTGATTGCTTGATATTAAGATTCTTGGCTAGTTTCTGATATATTTGTATAACATCTTAATTCTAATAATCATTAGAATCAGACCAACAACAGACTGCAGCTGTTAAGAACATCCTAGAGTAGTAATAACAATATAATAGGCCTACTATTGACAATTTCTATGGTGCTGTAACACAACACTTGCCATGACAAGGGTGCCTTCACAAACAAAACACAGTCAGTCAGTCAGTCAGAGATACGCAACAGAAATGAGATACGTCCCGTCCCGAGTCTTGACTTGAAAGACTCAACTGAGTCTGCTGAAGGAATCATAGGTGGCAAGCTATTCCAACAGCTGGGGCCAACAGTTGAAAAAGCAGGATCACTGGAGCACAATCTAGATCTTCACATGTATAGATCACCTTTCACACTCGATCTCAGCACAAGCCCAGCTCCAGATGACAACGAATTCAAACAGAATATGAAGGGCATATAAAGGGAATCACATGTTAGTGTTTCCGAAGTTTCCCTGAAGAGCTGCTATATAAAATTAAAGTGCAACTGTACACAGCTCTCTGTCCCTATATCTATCTCCACCTATCTGCCTGCCTCTCTCTCAAACTGAGCACAGACACATTAATGATGCAGCATCAAGCTGTTTGATCCTGGGCATTACACAACAAATGTCACATGGTCTTAAGGCTGAAGGATATTTTGGCTGAATCACAAATAAAACATCAACGGAAAAACTGGACAACAAACTCGTCATGGATGAAATCATCCAATTATGTCTATGAATTGTTAACTTCAACCGACCTTTCACCTAGTTCCTCAACAAACACCACAGCAGACTCTGAATCGGATTTGACCTCCTGCACGTGTGCATTGAACTGATGGTCACCATGACCATCCAGAAGCACCTGTCAACAAAACATCATCATCACATAATTAAATGACCATCAAACTTCACTCCTTTGCACCACGTAACAATCTCTCCAATGTAACGCTATCATCCTTCTTCCAAAATGCACTATGACTGAAGAAAGTTAGTAAAGTGTGTATCGACATATCAACGTCATCATAATGCACACATTTCATGTACTGTACTGACAAGCATAAGCTTCAACCGTTTTGGTATACATGCAACTACCATGCAAAACTTCAAAATATCAACATGTCTTGCATGATGAGTGCATGAATTGCAGTGCAGAGAGTACCAAAGCCTACCCATGACAGTCTGTGATAGGAAAGAAGCAAGTTCTTACATGTACAATTGCTTAGCGCTCTGATTTGACACTTAGTCCTTATATAAAGGCACTGTATAAATATATGCCACCAACACTAACATTGACATTCATATTCTGTTTTGTGTGCATGCCTGAATACACTATGTACCAGAAAGCAGACAACAGTTTTAAAATTCCAATTTTTTCACAGCAAATAACTTATCTGGTGTTTGTAAGCAGTTACCGGGGTAGCTTAAAGTGCCCACAGCACGTAAGTTAGCACAATTAAAAGTTCTCACCTGGCATTTATCTCCTGGCGTGAAATTAGCCGAGCCTGACTGGGCACCCAGATGATCCTGATAAGCCAAATTTTGTTCCTCTGTAAGTCATCACAACATTAATCATTACTACACATTCATATTTCACAGCATAAAAGACAGGGTCTAGCAGACACTAATGTGTCTATAACCCACATAATTACTATTTCTTTCTTGTTGACCAAGGTCAGGTAGGTAACCTTCCTTGTCATGTTTCATGTAAGTGCAGACTTCAACCGTCAACCATGGCTTTCCCTGAAACATCATTTGCTATCCTGGATGGCCCTTGCATTTGTTCCTCTCTGACTGCACTCACACATCGGTTTTGATTCCACCCAATCATCTGCTCTCATCTGGGTTGCCACAGGATTCCATTCTGGGTCCTCTGCTTATACCCTTTATGCTGCTGACCAAAGTCATGTACCCCCCCTCTGACACGTATTCTGCCACCTCTGACCCTCTTCTGGAAACCAGACCAGGACCTCCTTCATACTACCCTTTTGACTGACTTGATGCAGTACTTGAATAAGCTGGTGCCCTGCACTTGGCTTTCAAGTGGTGCTTTAGAAGTTTGGAAATTACAATTATGATTTACTTTTCTTCCTTCCTGGCAAGCTATTTGTAAGTACACTAATACTCAGGCATACACTCAAGGCTAACCTGCTGATCCATTCTGTTTAATTATGAAAAATATCTGCAACATCAAAGACATTTTCTGCTTGAATGTCATCTAAACAACTTAATTCCTCTATAACTCAACAAATCTGGCATGGTAGCTTCGTGATACTACTGAACTTATATGTCTGGTCCTTTCAACAGGTCTGGAGTATTGTGGCCATGGGAAGTTCACCTGCTTGGTACAGCCCTGCCTCAACAGAATGGATAGATCCAGTTCAACGATACCTTATGACAACAAAGGCCATTGACGTTGGCAGAAATTAGTATGAACAGTTCTAACCGTTCACATGGTATAATACAACTCATTGAATTTCACCACACAGAATGTATCTCAGAATTATATAAGTGCTTATGCCTTTACTAATACATACATTTCTTGATCCTACCAAAACTTTTTGTGTCCAAGGAGCAACATTGTTAGTATTAATTTCATCCAATGAAGGAGAGACTTGAGTATCGGTTCAGAATTAATTCAACTACCAGGGCCGTGTTTTACTAAAATTTTGAAACCTTTATTAGCAACTAATAACTAGCATGTAACCAGTGACTACAGTACATACAGACCATCATAGCATGCAACTACTTTGAACAGAGTTCACACAACAGCATCCTAAGATAAGGAGATGGGTAGTTGAGTACCTGCTTAGAATGGGCTCGGGTGCACGGGCCATATTTAAGTAAAATTTTGACACCCTAACAACAGGTTGGCGAGAGGAGGGACCTGTGGCCAGCCAAATCTGAGACGGGGAAACAAAATCCTGAAAGAAGCAATATGCAATATTACCTAATATCTACTATGCCAGACCCATATGCAAATCTGTAATAAAGCTTAAAGATGATTTATCACTCAGATTTACCTTTCTTGGTCTCCAGCCAAGCATCATACTCCACGTTTCGGAAGACCTCCACCGACAGAGATTTAGCCACTTTGTATGGAAATGGCGTTGAATGATAATTAGGTTTCTGAACACAGTCAAAACACCCAGAAGAAATAACAATTAATTAGAACCAAATTAATTCCTATTTGTATTGAATATCTAATAAAAACATTGCCACAAAGCATTCTACATCATACGAATAATCAGTCATTTCAAATCAGTTGCTTTACAGTCTACATAGACATTGAATATACAGACTTCATATAAATTCCGAATGTATGTAAATTCCAATGTATGTAAATAATATGCAGTTACATATTTAGATCATCACAATAAATACTGATTTCAGTTCAGAAATGCGGACTGACATTTTAACAAAAATCGAGCCGTCGCTGGGATATTATGCGAGTACCAGAGGAGAATATCCTGAAGGACGGATGATGGAACTTGTCAACCCAAGAGAGAAGGTGTCTCAAGAAAAACACCAAGAGGAAGGACTTGGGAGACCACCTCTCTATATATCTCGAGGATATGAAAGATGAAGCCACTTAAGAAAAAAAGGCCAAAAATGTTAAAGATTCAACCTGGATCCCAGGGAGAGTCGCGTCCGGCAGGGGAGGGGGCGGGGCCTCCTCGGTCGTCAACAAGCGAAACCTCTGAAAATCAACAAGAAGAAAGATCAGAAAACAAGATCCAAATAGGGGCAAGGAATATCCGCAAAATGCTAAGACCCGGAAAGCTTGTAAACGTAATAGGGCAGATGAAAAGAGCAAACTTGAATGTGCTGGGGCTGGCAGAGACAAGATGGAAGGAGGAGGGAGACTTTACCAGTGACGGAATAAGAATCATAAACACAGGAGGAGAAAAGAGCCAAAAACGGCATAGCTGTCCTGCTAGAGGAGGAGATTGCCAGGTCCATAGTAAAGATTGAAAGATATGGAAGCAGGATGATTAAGGTCAAAATAAAGGCAGAACCAGTGGATATAGTGACAATACAGATATACATGCCAACAACAATGCATGAAGATGAAGAAGTGGAAAATATGTATGTATGAGACAGATGAAAAAGGAATATGAGACAGAGTTGGAATAAAAAGACCGAAAAGAAAAGAGCAAGTAACTGGGAGAGAAATACTGGATAGAGCCAAAGGAGGAAATACTGGATAGAGCCAAAGGAACAGATTATGTAGTCATAATGGGAGATTGGAATGTGGTGGTGGGAGAAGGAGCGGAGGGAAAATGCATGGTAAAGTATGGTTTGGGAAAGTGAAACAGCAGAGGTGAAAAACTAGTGGAGTTCTGTGATAGAAGAGAACTAATAATGACAAACACCTTGTTTCAGCACGAGAAGAGATGAAGGTACACATGGAAATCTCCAGGAGATATGGCAAGATATCAGCTGGACTACATAATGGTGAGACACAGATACAGATAGTGTCAAGAACGCAAGAGCAATGCCGGGAGCAGACGCAGACACAGATCACAACTTGGTAATCCTGAAGGCACAGATAAAACTGAAATTCATCAAGAGAAAAAGGAATATGAGACAGAGTTGGAATAAAAAGACCTACAAGAAAAGAGCAAGTAACTGGGAGAGAAAAAATAAGAAAATCTAAAAAAATATGAGGGCAAATAAAAAAAAGAGAGATGGAAAAGACTGAAAGACATCGTAGAGAGTGTCAATGACATCGTGGGCGCAGAAGAGAGAGACATGCTAGTTAACCGTGGATAACAATAGAAATGAGAGGAGAGATGGAGGAAATGGAAACAACAAAGCACGGAAAAAGCAAGGCATGAATATAAAAGATTAAACAACAAACTGCGAAGAACAGAAGAGGCAAACAATAAGAAAGAGACAAAGGAAATGATCAGACACACACTGAGAGGAGACTCACTACTAAGAAGTGAGAACGGCCATCAAAGGAAAATGGAGGGGAGATGGACAGGAAGATTAAGACAGTATTGGATGATGACAGATAGATATAAAAAACTGAAAGAAGAGGCCCAACAGTGAGAACATGGGACATTTGAACATGCCTAAGTGGCAGAGACCCAGGCACTGCACTGCATTCATGACTGACTAGCAGACCTAAACAAAGGTACGTTAAGACAGTTTTAAAATGTTGCTTAACAGAGTGAAATCCAACAGTACATGATCACTGGATAAACACGGGAGTAGTTTCTCTCAACAAATTTGCAAGTATGATAACAAAATTACACTCAGAAAGCTGCAGGCATTGGGTAGGTCAATTTGTGTACAGCATCATTCTGTCTCTGATCAAGATAGAGAAAACCTGTAAACACCCAAGAGTATTTATTATTGTCATGTACATCTTCTAGTTTGCTTATTCAACTCACTATCAAGTTACTTTTGATTACAGACTCTTGGTCAGTTCCAAGTGAAATCCAAAAGGAAGGTGTGAGTTGGTGCACTTACCTCATGCATCAGGCAGACTGAAGCTGGTGGTTCACATACAGTGCAGCAAGGATGCCTGCAGAGCAGATCAACACAAGAAAGGGCAATCTATTATTGCTAAATTAAAGTAACACCTGCAACTTAATATGACAGGTATCAATAAACACAACAATCAAATGTGCCAAGTTCCAATGCCACATTAAGTTGGTGTAAAAAAAATCAAGACAAATGTATGTTGATATTTTAACACCCATTCAATTATGTTTTTCGATTTTGAGCAACCCTAGCCACAACCATCAGTTCTGCTTGTCACTGAGCACTATAGTCATTGTAATGCATCAAAGCACTGTAACCATCAACTATCATTTGGAATCATGCGTGACAATAACAACAGGTTGTCACAAGGTTAATAAACAAAAATCCATGACTTTCCATTACCTTTTTCCATGACTTTTAAGACTTACTTTAGACAAAAAAGGACCTACTTTCTATTATTGTTTTATCAACATAATATTGATCAAAATTTACAAATATAATTAGAAATATGTCTATTAATGATTTTTCCATTTTCCATGACATTCGATGACCTATCTATTTTCAAATTACATGATTTGCCAGGACTGTTTAGGAAAACACCCGTTTTTCCAGGCTTTAAATTTTTCAAAGTCTAATTCCAAGCCTTTCCCGGTTTTCCAGGATCCGTGGCAACCCTGTAGCAATTTCAGTTGCACAAGGGTGCAGAAACATGTAGGCCTACATTTACCCACAACAACCAAATATGGATAGATTAAACAAGATACATCTATTACACTTGAAAGAACTCCATGAATAACAAAGACATAATAGATAATATATTTGAACAAAATATATTACAGTTATTATACGAACACAATTTCACACCTACATCTTAACAACGATAATTAAGAGCAACAGCTTACGTCAGTTTGTCCTGGACCATGGACATGATGTTATGCTTATTGACTTGTGATGGCTTCGTGCTAATCATATCCTGACCCTTTCTTGTTGCTTGCTCAACTCCAAACACTTTTTCATAGAGTAACTCGTAAAGAACCGCTGAAAAAAAATCGAGAGAGATTCAATAATTCATATTCTACAAATCAAATCAGCACAAGACGAATTTTTATTCTCGTACACATATTTATCTGTATATAACATCTTTTAAGGTCCTCATAAGCATTTTACAAAACCACTATCAACCGACAAGCCATCAATAATGGTGCTACACAAATGAGCAACAATACTACTCATCCAGTGAATCTGTATGCTCTTCCAAATCAGGCTCAGATAATTATCTGCTTTATGTCACATATAGTCACACAATTCCAAATTGCTTAAATACTCACCATGAACCACAACTGCAAAATGAAAAGTGTAATGCAGTAGAATTTATCACTGTAAACCAAGAAACTCCCAAAAAAATAATCAAAATGCTGGAATGAACAGAAAAACTTGAGGCTTCAATATCAAGAATAAAATCAGTTACTCATAGACTTTAGCAAACCAAGAATGACTGACTGAGCACTGCCTTAGAATGCTGCAATTCTGACTTACACTGACAAAGCGCAGAATTCTCCATGAAGGCACGAGAATAGACACTGTCATAGTGGTTACTTCCAGAGAAACACAACACAACCTGGATTTATAAAAAACTCAAGATTAGAAAGAATGCAAGATATTCATTAAAACACAAAGTAGTAATTTCCCCATCCAGTACTAGTTAGAAATTTCATCCAAGACATCTTTTCTCAATTGACAGCTCTGCCTCCTACACAAGTAGAATTTTACTTTAAACAACAGCATACAATTTTCGCATTTTATGAGCCCGAACTTGACCAGGAATCATAATTATAACTGCTACACTTAAAACTTACTTCATCTACAAATACCTATACAGCACATAGAGTTATCACATTAAATCAAATACACATCAGTTAAACCGAACAACCCAGGTGAGAATAATGCAAACATGCAGAGGCTTCAATCTTCACTTCTACATCAAGCGAAGAAAGGCTTCTATGTTCCACTGAATGTTAGGAGGGTGTTCATTTCCCACTCTTTGGTCCTTAGGCTATCAGTAAATAAATCCCAAGGTTTAGCTGTCAAACTCCATGCAGGACAAATTCTGACTTGGTTAAAGCGCTTGGCCTGTAACACCGGAAAGCACCGGTTTGAAACTCCACCCAGATGGTCACTCACAATTGCTTAGCGTCATCAAAGTTGTGTCGTATGGTCGTGTGTGCACTTCTGAACTTTGAAAGAAGAGCAATATCAAAATACAGTTGTATCATATTGTATTGTATTGCATAAAAACTTACTGACAAAGTAATTGCTAATACCTTGAAACTTGCAAGTTTGTCTTAAAAGTGCATGGATACAAGCAATTAAGTATACTAGGGCAAGTAATGCCAACAGTGCAGATGATAAGCTGTGAAAAATTACAGAAAGTTACCTGATCATTAAATCCAAAATTTGTTACATTGGTGGGCTCCTTTCCAGGTTGCTTGTAAATAATGAAATCTCGTCTAAATAAACAAAATTTTAAAAAACCCATAAAATTAACCATATCAAATTTAGCTGTGCAAATATCTTGATAGTACTGAAATGTAAAATAGTCATAAGTCCTAAATAAGTTGAATAAAACTATCAAATTTCATGTTAGCACTTAAAGCAACAAGATTTTACTCCCAAGTCTTGCTTTATGAAGCTTCTAAGCAAGTGATTATGCCTTCATATGAATTATAAGATCGCCTAACATTCAGCATGCTAACTGGCCGTTTGTTCGGCTCGTCACTCTACTCCCCCCCACCCAAAAAAGTCGCTCCCCTACTCCCTGCGTCCAAGATTACATGACCATTTTATTCCACAAGCGGACAATCTCACACGCAGATCATTTATAATAAGAATGTTATATATACTCTGTATAAATGTATGTACACCAAAGTGCAGATATGCAATTGGTTTAATAAAGAATATACTTACTTACTTAATTTACACTCAAATATACTTACTTACTTACTTTGCACTCAAACAAGGTAATACAAAACTTCTTTTTCCACTCAGCATCCTCTGGATAACCCAAAAACATATGATGCAATCTGCTGCTGCTACGAAATTGTTGAATACGAAAGCAAGAAAACCCTTACTCAATTATTTAATACAAATACTTCATTTTTACAAGGTTCACACCTACAAGAAAAATGACACTGACTTTGGAGAAATGGAATGGCAGAAGCTGCCAGCTTACTTGTATAAAAGTGACAGCGCTTTGATTTCAAGAGGTCCAAGCCAATCCTACACAAGACAACATTCAGAAGATAACATGCAACAAAGCATTTCCTCTTTAGATAATTTTAAAATAAGGCAAAGGGAAGTTTACGGATGTCCACTTAAGACACCAATGCAAGGCACCAGAATCAAAACCACAACAGGAAGAGATATTCTACACCAGGTATAAGTCTATTACATATGACTAGAATTTGCATAACAGTATACATTAATCCTTTAACAACAAGTGTATACTAAAATGCATGGGAAACCAATGCAGCTCACTGTTTAAGGGTTAAGCTTTTGGCACAGTAATTTAGTGGCAAGCACCTATTCATGCCAGAATGCAAACCCACAATTCAGTGGTTCAATTCCCTGCTGGGAGTCAAAGTATTGAAATTAACAATTCTATTGTATTATTGTCCTCTAATGAACTTGGCTAATCTAGCAAACATCTGCATTTGATTACTGAGCAATTCTAAATTAGATAAATAAGATGGAGAATGTTCCTCCCTCATTGTGAGTGAGGAACATTCTCCACCCAAACTCTCATCCCTAATATGATGTGACCAAGATAACACTGGTCATTCAGTTCCTCATAATTAATTACATCAAGTCCATTTCCATAATCTATGCATAATAAGAAATATTTGTACATATATCGAAAGCATGCATAGTGCATACTATATATAATTATATATATACACATATATATATAAATATATAATATAACATGATCTTCTTCTGAAATGGACTCCATGCTGCTTTCAAGAGGCACTTAAAAGGTGCTATATTAAGCCTCTCTATACAAATATAATAATATATAGATACACACATCTATATAAAGTGTATAAATGTTTAATTCAAAGCAGAGAATGTCAAGCACTTTAATAACTCTGCATCCTCCCTCGATCCAGGCCCCCTGGAAACTGGACTTGGATCTCCTTTTGACTACCCTTTGGAAACCTCTCGGACTTGACAGTCCCACAAATACGCTGGTGTCCACGATTGACTTTCAAGTGATGCCTGAGAAATGTGGAGTGTATGATTTTGATTAATCTATTCTGGTCACGCAAACGATGGCCTGCAAATGCACAGCTCAACCTTTCAGCATCTAACTAATTCTAAAGAAATATTTCATAAGGCTATTTCATTTTACCAACGCCATCTAGCGAATGAAAGGCTGAGTAGACCGTTGGAAGGGCAGCGGGTTATTTCGTTTCACAACTTTAAATTACACATCTATTATAATTGATTACAGGCCTATATAGTTTTCAATCTGCTGTCATCTAATTTTGTAAAGTAAAATGAATTTATAGTCTGGTTATTCTAACCACATGATTTGCGCTGATACTGGGGGTGGGGGTTGCGATGAGTCCTGTGTGACTTCACTGGCAGCAAGCCACAGAATTTATGAGCTTAGTTCTGCATTCATGTTAATTTCTTTACTAAATTAAGTGAATAAATTTCTTACTTACTTGTGTAATTATATTAAAAGTTCTGTTAGATTACATGACCTCTCCGTGACACAGACTTCACAATCACAAAACTATTGTTATGGACAAAGGGAAAGTAAATGCTTTCATCAGACCTACCTGCTTCCTTCAAAACTCTTCATTACTACATACTACTTTGAACAATGGTTGGTTTGCATCTTACCTGCACCTTGTATTCAGTCATATCATATAAATAAACTAATTTCACCTCTCATTGTCTTGGACTGTGGAACAGCACAAGTTTCTGAACTAGGCCTTCTCCTGTGCATGCACATTGGTGTCATGAAGGTTGGTTAGGTAGGGTCAGGTTAAGATTGTGAGGGTTGGTTAGGGTTAGATTAGGCGTTGTGAGGGTCAGTTAGGGTCAGGGTTAAGGCCGTCATTAGAACACATGCTAAAAAACCTTCCACCACTTAAGTGATTTCATCATGTGTTGCGTGGCAGAACCTTCCGCAGCAGAAGCACCACGCTCATATTCATACCACTCTACTAGGTTCACAATTAAGCCTAAGCTACAAGCACATTCAGTAGAATCAAAAAGGAGTTGACTCAGCTGAGGACACTTAAGCAAGTCACAGTTTTGGAGCTTTTGACTTGTGCCAAAGAAAAGGAATTCAGTCTCTACTACTACAGTAACCAGTAGTTGAAATGTGGGACCATTATAGTTATAAGATTACAACTAAAAGAAGCATACCCCTATGTATGGGATACTATATAAGATTAGACTTCAGTGGCAGAGTTCAACGATATTTAACAAAAACTTACAAAGTGTTATAAATACATTCGCTAGGTGTAAAGCAGCACCATTCTATTGTATAAAGGTTAAAGGATCAGTGTTGATGTTCAGCAGATGGCAATGGTCTAGTGGCGATTCACACTAGGTACTATATACGTTAAAATGTTTTCAATTTAATCGCTAGATGGCGGTAGAATAAAATATCCACTTCAACTGCAGGTATAATCGTCAATATCAATGCCATTTTATATGGGCGGCAACAAACACATTAGGTCAGCATCACAAAATCAATCAGAACGCAATAAAACACTATAATGGCATCTTTATAATCATATAGCGTGAATGTATATTATATTATTTCAAATATGTAACGTTTTAGGTGAGTAAAAATCTTTCTTTTATATTAGTGAATTATTAGGTCTATTAAAGTAACTAGGGCCTAACTACATTGGTCACAATCCACTCTGTAGTAGCCAAGCTAACTATAGGACACAACTAGAATCAAGTCTGTGCTCCAGTAAAGAATTCAACCCACAACCTCTTTACAGCTGTCAAGCATTTAACCTGTAAAATGTCCACAACAATTGTGACCACAGCTATTGAAACTACTCTGTTCTACCAAAGACAAAACACTGAAAACAGCTTACATTTGCCAGCTCCGTACAGTGTCGTTCAATGTAGCTCCGGCAAGCTTTCATAACTTGCTCATGCAAGGCCTGCGTATTAAAAACCTAACAAAGGAAAGCACGATTCAATTAAACAATTTTTCAAAATTAAATTCTATTAAGATAATTTAATGCTAGTGTAGTTCAGGTTCCTAACTCATTATGCCTTTTATGCCAAATTGTGACAAAATCCTTTTATTTTACTATTTCCTGATGAGGGGCACAAGTGTAAGTCTGCATTAATTAATGCTCATGATGGCTAGAATACATTAATTACTGCTATCTTGCTTTTAATATATATATATATATATTACAATAACACTTTAAATGTTGAAAATGCTTCTGAGAAGAGTTATTTCAATTCTTAGTTGACAATTATGACTCGCAGCAAAATCTTTTTTGAAGATCAATTCAAATTTCCATGTCTACCATATTCAAATCAATTCTGCTAGTGCTAAGACGTACATTATCAATCCAATGCATCAAAGAACTATATACTAATCAGATAGTTAAGTTTAGATACTTATTGATAAATTTAAACTACAGATTCGATTAGTAAATTAACCATGCTATAAATTACAACACATGTTATCATCGACTAGATTAAGCCCACATCACAGCTTTATCATACTAGATCATTATAACATCAGAATTACATTGCCAATTGACAAGATTAAACATAGGACAATTATAATAATAATAGGGCCTAATCATATTCTTAGAAAGTTCTTTACTACTCAAACTGGCACAACACTGTATGATTACAATTCATAGTATAAACGGATAACCACAAGTGATTATAGGAGTCGAATTTAACTGCCTATACGGCAGCCATCTTGCCCTAATACTCATTTCACCAACGCCATCTAGCGAATGAAAGGCTGAGTAGACAGTTGGGAGGGTAGCGGGTATCGATCCCCTTCCAACGTGATGTTCTGTTCTTCGCGCCAGTAATGTTACCATTATTCTATGGTAAAATATCGGTCAAACGGCAAATTTATAGTACCTTAGAGCGGTCATTCATTACAGCATGAAATTAAATACACTGGATGACCACTTAAGACGATTTGATAAAGATTAGATTAGATTTCGATGACCTGTTCGGCCACGGCTCTGTACAGGCAGGATTCGTCCTTGGGGATCGTCTTTCGCCACAGACCGAGACCCAGAAGGTATTCGTCCATTCCGTCGCCTCGGCTAAAGTTGCGAAATGGTTTCGGGAACATTTTGCGGCTAGAAAAAAAAACGAAGACCAGAAATTCGACGAAAATACCCGAAAAACTGAACAAAACTTTTCACAAAAGTTTTGAACACTGCCAATGTCACGTGACATCCAGACTTCCTGGAATAATGAACGTAGTTTTATGCAAAATTATGCAAAGACGTTATAAATTTTGTCCTATCAAAATTCGTCGTTGCAGAACGCTGATGACGAGGCTAAAAATAGTCTTCAATGGCGCTGCACCTGCGTGATGTGATGGCAGAGACAGAGACAAAGACAGAGACATACGTACAGGCCTAGGCTTCCCAGAGAAATAACAACAGACACATACTTAAAGACAGATTTTTACAGTGCACACATGTTCTTAGAAGACATTCTATACCCTCTGGAATAGATGCTGAATTAGCTAACCTATGCAAAGATCGTTTTACTAATGTCGCTATTATTATTATTAATGTTATCATCATTAGGCCTAGGCCTATTATTATTATAATTATTGTTGTTGTTGTTGTTTTTGTTGTTGTTGTTGCTGTTCTTCTTGTTGTTGTTGTTGTTCTTCGTGTTGTTGTTGTTGTTGTTGTTGTTGTTGTTGTTGTTGTTCTTGGTCTTGTTATATTATTTTTATAAGAAAAATTGTAACAAACCCAGCAATGTCAAACTGAATGTAGGCTAAATGTATGAGCGACTGCGCAATTCGTCGCAAGTCCAAGTCCATGCTTAATAGGGCATAGCCTATAGCTATACGTCACACGTCTTACGTGTAATCCTGTGCTGGTTCTATAGATGTAGCCTATACGTAATTGGTGTAGCTTATTAATACGGTAATACCGTCACTGTCACTCACAAGTAGGCTATAGAATAATAGATGATCTTCGATCTTGCGTGTGCGTCTGAGATTGTTCGCGCGAGTTGCTTTCAAAACGACGCGTGAATTGAAGCGAATTACGGACGTTTGTATGGAAAGCTTTTCGTCTCAGAATTCGGGCGACAACACTGAAGGCGGACGCCAACAGAAAGACTCAGATTGCGGAGGGGCAGGATTAGGGGTCTGCGGGTATACCCGTACCCGCGGGTTTACCCGTACCCGGCCCGTACCCGCGGGTCGGGTACGGGTCGGGTAGACATTTTACGGATCGGGTCGGGTACGGGTAGGAACATTACGGGTACGGGTATACCCGGCTTTACCCGTACCGAACTGAAATTTTGGGGTTACATGTAATAGTGAGTCTTGCACCTTGACAGACTTATTATAGCTGTCGGTATCCTATGTAAGTACCATATCCTTCTGTTGATCTATGGCCTTGCACCTTAGTGTGCTTAACATTCGCTTTATAGATGCTCAATTTACAGTTACAAAATGACTTCTTTCCATTAACACAATCCCATCGTAGAGTTTTTACATCTAGATCTATTTCATCTGAGTTTCAGTTCCGAAACCATAAAGCAGGTTCACTGTCATCATCATTCTCATTCTCATTATCTTTATTATTATTGTTTTTATTATTATTATTTTTTTACCCGAGGTATCAAGGATCCCTCAGGTGGCCTAAAAAGTCCGGAGACTGCTGGAGAAGATTGTTATTCTGGAATGGTGTTGTCAGTCGTTTTGTCCGAAAAGGTTCCCCGGAACGCGACGGCATTGAAGCGTTGGACGTTTATAGAGAGTCGTTGACAGAGAAAAGACGACTCCCTCGGGAGTTATTATTATTATTATTTTATTGCTGTGATCATCACCATGATCATCAGACTATTAATGTTAGTAATACATGCTTTGCAAGACTATTGGACTAGGATTATGGGAAGGCCTATTAATTACGCGGCGGGTACAGTACGGGTACGGGTATACCCGCGGGTACGGGTCGGGTTGGGCAGTAATTTTGAGTACGGGTCGGGTACGGGTACGGGTAACGGTCCTGTGTTACGGGTACGGGTAGGGTAGCAAAAATGCTCTACCCGCAGACCTCTAGGCAGGATGCGGTCGTAGATGAGGGTTGGCGGTTCGTGGTGTTATCCTTGGCATCAGTTCATAAGCTCTCATATCTTCGGCGTCGTTCTCATCATCGTCATTATCGTCGTCATCATTTCCTACCGCCAGCCTTTTGACAGTGATGGGAGGAAATGTATGATCTCCGGCTTTTTTAGATCATTTGTCAAACTCGGTGCTTTGCTCATGTTCTGTCCAAGTCTTGTTTTATGTCCTCGTTTATACTATCTGGTTCCAGAGACTTTACGTTTTGGACTCTGTAGAAATCTCGAGATTACGATTATGATTAGGCCTACGATATCTATCCAGCGTAATCTTTATCTCAAGGTTTCTAGGCCTACAGGCCCTACATCGTCCAAAAGCGAAACGCTATGTAGGCCTATAAATGTGCTCTTGTGTATATAGGCCTACATGAAAATATTCTGTATAGGCCTATATGAAAATATTATGTATAGTATGTTTTCATTCATTCATTCAAAAATTTATATAGCCCCCTTCTAGGTGAGTAGGTGATTACTCAGAAGCGCTCACAACCATAGGCGCAACCACCCTATGGGACCCGTGGGACGCGTCCCCCCCAACTTCCGAGCAGGCTGGGACGGTCCCCCAACTTTTGAAAATGTTGAGGTAAACAAGAGCCCAAAATGCACTCCATTTGGTATCAAATGCTCAAAATTGCGTTGGCTTCTGGGGCTCCGCCCCAGACCCCGATGGCGGAGCTTACGACGCTCCCCCGTAGGCTACCCCTAGTCGTTAGGGGCTTCTTGCCTTCGTCATTCGCGGCTGTGCGCCTTCCGCATAATGCTGCGACTGTGCGTGGTGTTCTTCTAAAACCTAAAAATCTCAGTTTATTCATAATAATGAAGTAATATTTTTTCACAGATTTAGATGGTTTAGGTACTGTTATATCGAAATCATCGGTGAAAAATTTGAGGTAAATTAGAGCCCAAAATGTACTCCATTTGGTATCAAATGCTCAAAATTGCGTCGGCTTCTGGGGCTCCGCCCCAGACCCAGATGGGGAGCTTACGACGCTCGGAACGCTCCCCATACCCCTAGTCGTTAGGGGCTTCTTGCCTTCGGCAATCGCAGCTTCGCGCCTTCGGCGCTCGCAATTCCCCCACTCAGACATTCTAGTAGGTCCCCCAACTTCTGGACCGTGGTTGCGCCCCTGCTCACAACTCGATCCAGCCCTGGCAAAAAGGTAAATTTTCAAATGGCGATAAAACGTATCAGTACATGATCAAGGGAAGAGGCGTAGCTCCTGAGGCCATTCCAGACCCTATAGGGCCTACCACAGAGAATGCGCAGTTCTGCATGGCTGCTGTGCGGGCAAAAGGGACCACCAGAACCCTCTCTACTTATCATGATGAAGATGATGAAAGTACTGTATGAATCTTAAATACTACTTATCACGATGAAGACAATGAAAGCACTGCATACATGTAGCCTAGATCATGAGTAGGCCTACTGCTTCTCATGAGGAAAAGAGACCCTTGTTAATACTTCTCATTGTA
>JACEVL010000024.1:638546-686046 GCA_020284085.1 Aporrectodea caliginosa | reverse complement strand
ATTTCCTGAATGCCAATCGTCAACTTGTGAAGTGTCCAGAAGCCTTGAAGAGTTGTTGAATTTGCTCTGACTAAACTGACTGCAATTGAAAACAATGACAAACTGATATAATTCAGCAAAAAACTGCAATATTGATTCACAGTGTATATGCTCTGTGATAAATTGTACTGTGATAATTTTAAAGAAAATAATCGTGGAAATAAACAACCATAATTAGTTATGTCTAGCGTTTCTGACATAAATTTGGTAAATACCAAATCATCAGACTTGACTTCGACTTGCATTAAGTGAAAGAAGAAAACATAAAAATAATAATTTACCTGCTTTCTACCAATTGCTAAAGTCCTTTCTCTTTGGCCGCGACTTGACTGGGAGCGCCTCTGAGTAGCCTTCTTGAAGAGCCGCTATATAAATTTTCGGAATGAATGAGTGAATGAAAAAACAATGTGAAGATTTGGTTCTCTGTAAGTATAATATTATAATCTTTTTAACAGAAATTCTATAGGCCTACCTGGCTATTGCTCAAGTCTTAGACTGCACTGGAGCGCAGTATGTGGGCATCCTTGCACGACTTGACTTCAGATGTTATATAGTTGCACATCGACCATAACTAGGCGTAGCTGTAACTGTAGTTGGCCTGCGTGAAGAAGGAGCAGGTGTCACCTAAATCAATATCAACCATAACCATGTTATCAATTTCATCTTCAACCAATGTTTGCATTGACACGGCATCTACGGTACTAATAAAGAAATCTATTTCGGTATGCCTTAACATGTTTGCAGCACTTAATTTTCACGAGTAGATCAGCAAGTAAACTTTTTATTAATGTAACACAAAAAACATATGGTGTTCTTAAACATCAATAAGAAAACTCCAGTAGATCAAACAAGATAAAAAAACATCAATAGCTGCTATTATGAGCTTTAGTGACGCGCGTCCCACGATTCCGGATTACTTAACCTTTTACCCTAAAAGTGTGAAGTTCTGTCTAAAATGGCCAGATTAAAAATAGTGACACACAAATACCTTGGTCCTTGGAGAAATCCCAGAATCCAGTGGCACCATCCCATGTTGAGATGGTAAGACCCTTGAACATCCTTCTCTCATTATCATGACCCAATCAAGGAACTTGGACTTTCCCATGACAGCTCGAGATCCATTGCTGTCATCCTCCCACCCGACTCCCATTTCACCCAGAAAGGTCTGTAGTTGTTGCGGTCCATTATGTTGGGGGTTCCATTCTCTGCTTTTCGATCATTGAGCATGAAAGACTGGAATTCTGATTCATGATGAACTTGGACAACTGATTGTCATTGCGTTCTGGCAGTATTGTAACTCTCGTAACTGTAACATAATTCAAACTGGTAATCAGAAATACGTGTATATTACATCCTAAATGGTGGCGATAGAGTAATTAAAGTAGATTAATATTTAGCAGTACGAACAACGCAAGTTGACCATACTCTGATCCTACCCAAAGTATCTTTCTGACTATATGCGAAAGCCGTTATCTGAGACCTCATCTCGTTCCTTGCGATCTGCTGATTGGCTTGATCTTTTCTTTCCTAGGACTAGGACTGCCTTGGCTCAAAGCCGGGCATTTGCTGTGGTTGGTCTCTACTTGGAATGACCTTCCCCTCATTAAGGGCAAAACTATAGACTAGTTTTTCCTCTTCGGTCTCTCGTTCTTTAAAGACGTTTCTTTTACCCCGGGGTTTTGTGCTGAGAGCGCTTCTGAATAGTTATTCTGAGAGAGGCGCTATATAAATCTTTAGATACAATACAATACAATGCGAGCATGCCCACATGGAGCCCACATATTAAAGACGTTTCTTTACCCAGGGTTTTCGTGCTGAGAGCGCTTCTGAATAGTTATTCTGAGAGAGACGCTATATATAAATCTTTAATACAATACAATACAGTTCGCTTCCCGGTCGGGTCGGATTATCAGAGATTAATTTCTCGGATCTTTACTGCGGGTGGCTCGGTCGCATTATAAACGTGGAGTACAATACAACACACAATACAACACATCACAATACAACTGGGGCGCGGTGGTTGGGGGTATGTTCGGTGCCTTTCAGCTGGAGGGTTGCGGGTTCGGATCCACCTCAAAGTCGCCGCGTAGGGACCCTGGGCAACATAGAACGAGTATGCGCATATTACGAATATTAAGATTTTAGAAATAGAAATTTACGAATATTGACGAATATTAAAATGGACAACGAATATTAAAAATTTCAAGTTCCTTTAATTCTTAATTCTTCAAAATCCTTAGGCCCCTACTCATAAATGACATCTTTTGACGGAAGTGACCATCGTGTGTTTTGCCGGAATTTGCCGCCCCTTAAAAATGCCGCCTTAAGCAGCCGCCTATATCTCCTAAGGCTGGCACTGAGCATCGTAGCTATTTGGTATTTGGGCCTAGACGAGTGACATCAATACATCAATATTAAACAACATACAGCGACATTAGCCTGCGTCAGCCTCATTCCTTATCAGGCAAGCGCTAAGCTGAAGCATAGACTTCTAAATACATTAATGTATTTATATATATATATATATATATATATATATATATGACCCATATTCTAATATGGGACCCGTATGCAGCACACATGGACCCGTCTAATGCCTGCATGGACTGCCATAAGGACTGTCCATATGGACTGCCATAAGGACTGCCCAAGTGCCCATATGGACTGCCCATGGACTGCCAAGGGGCCAGGGCTGCAGTCGTAACGAACTGATTAAGAATCTTTATAGCTCTTCTGCGGAAAACCAGAATATTTAGTCATTCATGAGCGCAGTCATTCACAAATCAGCGTACACAGAATTTCAAACAAAATATCATATTATTAATATCAAATCTAATATAATCTGGAAACTTCTATGGCACAGTCATTGCAAAAGCTCATGAGGAGACACGAGCATAGACAGACGGTTTTCCGCCGCGGAAGTAAAAAAATTCTTTCCAGTGCGGCCAAATCTTCAGCCGCAAATGATTTATTCGTATTATAAATGTAGTCCTAAAAAATTTGCAAGTTCCAGCAAGCAGTGTGATTCTCCTTACAGATTTTATTTTAGTTATATAGTTACAGTTATAGTTAATGTTTTTTTATTTTAGTTATAGTTATAGTTAGTATTATTTTTTTAGTTATAGTTATAAAATTATAGTTAATGGATTTTTATTTTTTAGTTAATTTTAGTTACTACTTAGTTACAATAATTAGGTTATAAGCAAAATTGTGCGTATTAACACGCTGTTTCACAATTTGCTCAGAGCTTTGAAAGCCTTTGAAGCATGGATGCATTCAGCTTCATGAATACACGAGTTTCTAAAGTAACTGACAAATATCGCATTTTTCGTTCTCATTTATGTCGAAATCGTCCATATTGCACTTCCTAATTTTTACTTTTTGTATTAACGAAAATAAAGATGAATTTTCGTTAGTGTTATTTTCGTTATAGTTATAGTTATAGTTAATGATATTTTTAGTTATAGTTATCGTTAACGAAATCATTTTATTTTCGTTAACGAACATTTTCATATTAATGTAGTCCTAAAAAATTGCAAGTTCCAGCAAACTTTGACCTACCAAAAGTATGAATCAAGAAATAAACAAGTAAGCTTAGAATGCATTCATCTGTCGATCAGAAATATTAGAACTTTTAGAGCAACTTGCAAAATATGCAGACGCCACTGATGGCCAAAATGGCGGATGTGAACCTGCCTCAGAATTTATTTCTATAAATATGACGTCATAATATGAAATGCATCAGAATAAAATTTCAGAAATGACGTCATAATATGATTGGCAAAAGATCATATTAATCGACCGGTTAATTAAGCGTTTAAAATCGAATCACACAGGGTCCTACATTTGCAAATTCGTCTTCGTTCTTCCACTTCAAACATCTTCAGAACCTACTCTAATTCGTCTTCGGGTATTTTTCAACTTGTTTCGGAATGTTTTCTTAAATGAAATAAGTTAAAGTAATAATATTATCATTATTAAAGTAAAGCCCCTGCATGATCGCAAGTTCGCAACGTGGCGCCCTATTCTGCGAAATGGTCAACTTATACCTATGACGTCATAATCCACTTCATTAAGTGTTGTCTACATAAAATGAGTCTATGTCCTCCAAACGTGATACCGGCTGTTCGGGTTTAGTGTGCGAAAACAAGAACAGCGTTTGGTAAAGTGGATATTTACACCAAGTTCCGGGACAATGTGGGATCAATCCGGGACACTGGATGCACAAGGCCGATACCGGGACTGTCCCGGCGAATCCGGAACGGGTGGCAGCACTGGCAGCCCTATCGACGAGTGAGCAATGTCCTGAAGTTGGTTTTCTCAGAACAGGGTTTGTTTCTAGTGTTTACAGAAAGAGTTGTTCTAGTTTAATGTGCCTTCTTATAACCAGAGTCTCAAATCGGATAGCGAACTTTACGGTCGTGTCTTTTCTCGGGAGCGCACACACTCCTAGGCCTCGTTTCCGAGTACTCTGACTCGACTTGTTTTACGGAACCAGTAGAGTAAGTATCGGTAACGTTACCCCGTTGTTTCACACAGACCTCTGTATTCACTTCCCACTGCGGGAATTTTACAGCCTTCCACACACCGGAACAGAACAAATTGTCGAACTTTTGCGAGTATGCAGTTCCGCGAGTTCAGATTTGTGGGTAGCTGCGCGAGTTGATGTATTAAACAACTTGAATATTAACCTATCTGACGATTTCTATATTATCTAAATACTTGTACAATATGCTTATTATTATTATTATTATTATTATTATTATTATTATTATTATTATTATGAATAAAACCTGCATTCCAGCCTTGTGGCCTGTCCACCCCATAGGGCTTATATGTATTTGTGCATGTTCGTATGTATGTATGTACGACCGTACGAGTGCATTTATCCACTCACTTAATATAGCGCCAGATGGGTTTGGTATAATCAGGTAAAGCTCCTTTGTTCACGTAACAGACTATATAATTATCTATGATTAACGAACGATTACTAACAGAGTATATCTGATGAACTATCACAATAATTCTGAATACACTGTTTGTAAATAATTATATTTAGCACTTCCAAAGAAAAAAGTTCGAGATAGACGTAAAGTATTCGACAACAGCAAATGATAATACGAAAAGATAAAACATCACTTTGGAAAGAAATGGAATCTTAATTAAAAGCGATTATAAATAGCTGAGCTTTCTTTACAAATCGACCATACGAAACAATTCATTCAACTCTTCTGACGCGTAGGCTATACTTGCACATATCCACTACCCAGTATAGGTTCTCGCATTACTTAATAGGCCTACTAAAGATGCCTAGAACACACAGCTCACTGTCTAGTAACATACTACTGGGGTCTTTCTAGGAAACTGTCTACGTGTCCAGTATACACATTTAAGTGACTAGATAGCGACCATTGAAATTGTTGCTAACCTTCAATGGTAAAAATTAAGGTATGACGATTTTCCTATTTCAGGGTATGCCTCCAAGGTGACAGAGTAGCACCTTTCACGGTAATTTATGGAAACGTCAGACACTTATATGGCCAGAACGATCAGCAGACGTAGCCATAAGCTGTCTTTCAAGCCTAATTATCCTAATAAAGCAGAGTAATTGTAGTTTCCAATTTCTATCGCGGCAATGTCTAATACACAGGGCATCAACTGTAGCTGTAGTCAACAGTCACACTATGTGCTACAACCAGACATTACAGAAGCCTTTTGCAGAGACAAAATTATCTGGTATAATAGTAGGTGATTATTCAATGGGCTTTGGCACCAGACAGTGTATATCCACGAGCCTTTTAGCAGACACTACTTGAAGAGTTCAATTTCAATCCGCAGAGATTTCTTCATTCGCCAATCAAGAAACGTTGCAGGTCCTCAGGCCAATGCCGCCAGCCACGTCGTGTACCCTTGTACACCACAGGCCCGTTCTTTCCCGTAGTTGGTCCCACAACATGGAACGAGGTCCCTCTGGCTAAAGACCACTTCCCTAACGTTATCTGCTCTCAGTTCCATTTGCTTCTTAAGACTACTTATTCCGCTTGGCGTGGGTCGTGAGCGCCTCTGAGTAGGAATCTTGAAGGGGCGGTATATAAATTCTGATTGATTGATTGATTGATTGTATCGCGTGAACCATGTGTTCAGCCTATTGGACTACGGCGATCACTTACCCTTCGCTTCGCTTCCATTAACTTAATGCCAACCAATGTCATTTAATATTCTGCATGTGTGTAAAACTGTGTATGATAGTTTCTATGCATTTAAGTATGTATGTATGTACGTATGTATGCATTTATGTATGTATGTATGAATGAATGGATAAATGTATGTTGGTACACATGTAGCCATGTATGTATGTATCTAGCCATGTATGTATGTATGTATGTATGCATGTATGTATGTAAATAAGTATGTATGTATGTATGTACGCACGTATGTATATATGTATGTATTCATGTATGTGCATATACAAATACATTTGTTATATGAAAATTTGGCAAATATCAGATATAGGCCTATATACACGATGCATACGTTCTCTCTATAGGGCTTTTCCGTTGTCCTTGAAGAACAGTTCATCGATCTCTTCACACAGTTCTTTCGGATCGACCACATAACTACCGGAAGTCGTCGTAGCCGCGTCATCATCATCATCCCAGCAGCGTGAGGGCGCCACCCTAGGGTCGTTCTTACGAGTGCTGCTGCTGCACCTCCCGTAATCTATCGTCTCCCTGTAACCGGGTCGCGTGCCAGAGATACCGTCTCCGGTGTCGAAAGCATGTCTACCATTGGTGTATAACACTGGTCCAAATTGTCTGCAGGGTAAATCGGAATACGAACGCTGCTGCTGAAGAGGCGATTGTCTTTGTCTTTTATCAACAGGTGATGCTACCACCACAGTGGCGTGTGATGGTGGGAGTTCGAAGTTTGGTGGGTCGTGGTAGCGCGTCGTTATGGATTGATTCGGAGAGATTCGTTCATCAAGGACGTAGTGGTTTGGAAGGGCACAGTTCCGTGGACCCACAGGATGGACTTGAGATGTCTTCGGCGATGATGAGGAACTGACGATGACGGATGATGGCGTGCGACAGGTGTGTGGACTGCACGCAGGTCTCGTCCGGGAACTGTGCGTACCAGGGTAGGACGCTTTAGATGCGTAGGAGGGGCACGTGTCACCTGTCTCCGTACATCCGCCTTCTCCTCCTCCTTTCCTTCCTATGAAGATTGCCAAATGATAAGTAACAAACAGCTCATATATTTAAGACAGACATTTCCCTACATATATGACAAACAAAGCATATATATCCACAAGAAACTTCATCCTCCTGTCCTGCTTCTCCTCCCTTCTCATCATTTGCTTCCTCTTCCTTTTTCACTGTACGTATGACCAACAGAGCATATATACATATATATATACATATATATATATATATATATATATATATATACATATACATATTATTATATATCCATAAGAAACTTCATCCTCCTATCCTCCTCCTCCTCCTCATTTACTTCCTCTTCCTCATTCTCCTCCACCGCCTTCCGTCTCCTGTCGAACAACCTGCCGGCAAATACATCTAGGTCTATAAATAACAAGTAGACCGCTGGTTCTAAACAAGATGCAATTTATGAGGGAAGCAGCGGGTGGTCTTCGGTATAATTATATTGACAGGGAAAGTGCCTGACAGCATAGAGATGGTCTTAGCAGGAAAAGGAAGACAGATAATTCCTCTCTCCTCTGCAAACTGCACGGTCATTATAAAGCCAGCAGCTGCCGGAGCCTTGACAACGAAGGCCGACAGTGGCTGTGACAGTGATCATGTCTGTCGGATATGTGAAACCTGTAAAAGTTCATGAAGCTCATGACTTCTAGGGCTTCAAAAGATTGCTCTTCATTTCTTTCTGGTTGACGTGTCCAAGTGACCTATAGCTGTGCTCCATAATCTCGACCCAAGAAACCGTGAATCTTGAGATATTTCAATTGTTATGATTTTTTAGTTTTCATCCAGATTACTGTTCCATGTTTTCGTCACTGGTGTGGCTAGTTTAATTAATGCTGGAGGTTGCCCGAAGTAACTATTGCTTTTACTGGTTGCTTTTTTAGTTAGTTATTGCCATTTCTGGCTGTTAGGGGCCGTCCATAAATGACGTCACGCAATTTTGGCCGATTTTTGGGGGGGGGGGGGGTCACACTTCGTCACAAAAAGTAACACCCCCCCACTCTGAAAATGACGTCACAAAGCTCTGACCCCCTAAAACCAAATTTCCATGGCAAAGCAAAATGCTCCGTCATGGAACAAATAGGGAAAGCATGAATATTTTAAAATTTAACGGTGACCAAATATTGAAATAATTAGAAAATTATTAATAATGGTGCCCATATACATAAAATAATTAAAATAATTAAAAAATAATGAAAATTTAATCCTCAAAATTAGTGCTGTTATTAATAAATTAAATTGTTGTTAATTGCTAAATTTAATTACATAGACCTGGTGTGACGTCACACTTCTCAGACCCCCCACCCCCATGTCACACATCGTCACAAATTTCCGATCCCCCTCCCCCCTAGGTGCGTGACGTCATTTATGGACGGCCCCTTAATAATGTTTGTGCTGATTATTGTTTTTTTTCTAGTTTTCATTTAATTTCCACCCAGGCGGTCACTTTGTGAGCACATTGAGCAAGTTCTTCACGCACAGTTGCGCAGAGCAATCGATGCTCCGCTTTCGTATGGTTGTCTGTCCACTTCTGAACTTTGGAAGGAGAGCAATATCAAATACACTTGTATTACATTGTGTTGTTGTTGCTGTATATTTTTAATCACGCTGTTGTTTATTGCTGTTGTTGGTTTTATTATTATATTCGTTTATTGGTAACAAAACTGATAGTCAGACCGCTATCGGGTACATTGCGATTGAATAAAAGTTACGAATGAATGCTAAGCAAGATCGTACCATACAACGAGAAGCCAATGTTAAAGCGACAAATAAGGCGACAAATTGCTATCAACTTTGCCTGATGAGTTGTTTGGTTAATTAGAAGGAGAGTAACGTGGGATGAGATATTTATCAGCATTAGTGGGCAGAGGATGGCTTCTTATATATGTTGCTAATGTTGTTGCTAATGTTGTTGCTAATGTTGTTGCTAATGTTGTTGCTAATGTTGTTGCTGCTGTCGTTTTTCTTCGTAGTAGATATTATTAATATAGTACAGACTTAATTGTACATAAGGCATATGTACATAAGAAAACTGTTTAAAAGGCACTTGCTACTTAGGCTAACTCTTGGCATTTGCGCTGACAGCTGACGGTGTTTGTAAAACATCCTAGATGTAGCTCGCCACTGACGATGCTATATAAATTGTCGTAATTTTAATTACAATTACAATTAATTTCACACTTTATCAGCTCGGTTCTCAATGAGTATACATCGTCAGTGGAAACCTCAGACACTTCAAACAGTGATGAAGAGAAGTGGTCACCAGCCAATGCTAATAAAAGGAAGTCCTCATGACTCATAAACTTGATTTCTGGTTTTATGGATCTTTTGTCTTAGGCACCAAAGTATAGTATTGTATTTATCAATTGTATTGTATTTATTAATTTATATACCGCCGTTCACAGCAGTGGCCATTCAGTAGCTCTCCTAGTCCGAGAACCCTTAGAGAAGAGAAGGTTTTGAGGAGGGAGAAGGATGTAGGAAGAAACCCAGAAATAATGACAACACGTAGAGCGCAGGGTAGGGCACTTCATAGGGAGGGCCCAGTGGTGGCCCAGAGTAGTCCACAACGAGACCTACCCAGTGTTTAGTAGTCGAACAAGCTTGGGAGTCGAACTTTTTACAGATTACCAAATTACACGACGCAGGTCAAAACGTAATTGTATTGTATTGTATTGTATCTAAGATTTATATAGCGCCTCTCTCAGAATAACTATTCAGAAGCGCTCCCAGCACGAAAATCCCGGGGGAAAAGAAAGTCTTTAAAGAACGAGAGACCAAAGAGGAAAAACTAGTCATTAGTTTAGCCCTTAATGAGGGGGGGAAGGTCATTCGGCTCATTCCAAGTAATGTTGTATGTATACCTGTAAATGTTGTACACGAAGCCACTGACCATTCATGACCTTCCCGACACCTGAACATATTTCAGTTACTTAGCTGATGGGTTAGAAGAAGAGGTTGAACCCCAAGGCCCCCCTTCACACACACACACACACACACACACACACACACACACACACACACACACACACACACACACACACACACACACACACACACACACACACACACACACACACACACACACACACACACACACACACACACACACACACACACACACACTGGACGTACCTGTGTTCTGTTGGATGGACTTTTTCGCCTCTCCACCTTCTTCGCTTGGTCCTCGGCCGCTGTCCGTGTTGGATCCATCTCCAGAATGTTGACTTGCAGCATCATGATTGTCCTTCTTCAGAATCTCCAGAAGATGGTTCACCTGCATCAGCAGCAGCAACCCAATCACGGATTACGAATTAGAATCAAAGTCAGGTACAAAGGAAGATTAAATACGTTGTCTGTCCGACGAAGCGATGCTTTATGCATAATAGAAGAGTTGTCTTCTCAAATATGTAGATCCGGTTTCCAGTGTGACAAAACACACGTGTTGACACATACGTCTCGTTCCCCTACCTTCCCATCTCTCATTCCTTCTTTATTCCATTCCTCTACTTGTATGCCTGCCTTCCCTTCCTTCTGCCTTCTCTCCTTCTCTCCTATTCCTATTTTCCTCTTTCCAAAGATGAACTATTTGGTCTCGTAACGGGTTGCGGTCTGTCAACCTGTGAGAAAATAAAATTAATATCTATCGCGGTTTCCTTGCGTACTTTACTGCACGTCGGCAGTAAGTCTATATTGACATGGCAGGTAGGTCTAATAATTACAAGTCTATGGAACAAGTCTACTGCTTCATGGTTTGACTAGGCATAGGCCTCCTACATTAGTCTATACTTCACATTAAGCACATGCGAGATCTTCGATGTCCGTCGAGTCTACCATTCAAAATTCTAAAAGCCAGCAGCACCATCTTTCGAAGCAAAATGACACGTATCGTAAGGGCTTCGAGAGTCATCGTGGGAACCTCATTGTTAAGAATTTGCACTGTTTCGTTGCGTCTTGGGTTCAAATTCCAAAGCCTGTCCAAGTAACTCCTGCGTAAATCCTACACAGAGTTTTTGCTCTGGTTCACTGACAACATACTGAAGCTGCATGGGAACCCATTGGATTGGAATAGATTACCAGAGTCATTCTAAAATCTTTGAACCTTTTGCGTCCAGATTCTAGAGTAAATGTTACTGTTACAGTAGTAGGCCTATACACGGTGTTCTGTAACGACCGCGTTGCGTCAACTCTGCTCATTCTTCAAAGGATCTACTTTAGTGTATACCCTTATAGAGAAAAGAGCAGTCCCTTAAGCTATAGCCCGAAGGAAGCCATGGGTATGTAGTGTTAGCGACTTCAGTTTCTTAGTTTCTGCATATAAGGGCGGGTGGCCAATCCTCTCCCTCGCCGTCTCATCTTCAATCAACAGTGTACGGTCAGTATGCTCATTATAGCGTGCACTGTGAGAGGCGCTTTATAAATCTTTAAATATAATACAATAAATACAATTATAGCTGATTTGGCTATGGGGTGCAGGAGAAGCAGAAATCTCGAAGTAAACTTCTGCCCTGTCGGGGATTTGAACCCCGGTTCTTGATTGACAATCCAGCACGGTAACCACTACACTATCGAGCACCCTTTATAGAATTGCAATTACAATCGCATCTTAACTCCACCACTGCTTCTACTCTAACAGTGCCAGTCCCAGGCCTGGATGAAGGAGGAGGGCGACTCTAATGATATTTGCTATCGTTAAACTGCAACTACTACTAATAGCATCTTCCTCAGCGATGTTCCTTAACTTAGAATTGAAACTCTGTCTGCTGTCGATATATAAAGTTCACAGAGAATCGCAAAGCGCTATATAAATGGTAGACTTATCACAAAGCGCTATATAAATGGTAGACCTGCCTCCATTTCCGCCCGAAATTGATCCGACGACCTGACCGGAGTAGTTCTGGATCCCTGAGCAGAAGGATGCGACGATGGCGATCCAGGCCCTGCGTGGCTGCTGCTGCCCTTCCCAGCATCCGTGTTGCCATGGCGCAGCTGTAGAGTGCTTCCCTCGTCGTCCTCTATTGTCTGAAACTTGGTGGAATTGCTCCGGAGAAGCGGCTGCACCTGGAAAGAGTTCCAGGTCAAATTAAATGACTGAATGAAAGAAGACAAGCATCGTAAACTGAATGCTTATAAAGCGTCACGTTAAATGGTACCAGGTTACCCACGAGCGTTTGAATTCAGTTAGAGGAGCGAGGATTGGCTCCTAGACGGATTCATCAGGCCAGGAATCTAAACTGTTAACAATATAGTCGCTGATTTATCGAGGAAGAATCGTAAAGCTCAGAACTTGATTTTAAAATAAATGTTCAGAAATTATTACGTATTGTCTTAACGTCTTATATATTGCATGCATACGTCTATGTTGAAACGTTGAAGATGGCATTATATGACACCTTCGTGTCCTAGACAATTGAGTCTTAAGGAGACAAATTATTCTGTTAAGATATTTTAATCTTAATGAGTTATAAATTCAAATTTCAACACGACCTTATAATGCAGTGTCACTATAGTCCGCTTAGAGTCGACTGTTTCAACATTCTGGAAATGACCTCGACCTTCTTAAGAGCGCGATCGATGTATTTGTGTGTGTATGTGTGTGTATGTGTGCGAGTGTGTGTGTGTGTGTGTGTGTGTGTGTGTGTGTGTGTTTGTTTGTTTGTCAGATATAGCGCCTTTTAAGATCTCTCAAACAGTTCCTTTTAAATAATGAGCAGATACCACGTTTTTTATATCGACCGTATGGCTTCGACAGTCGACACTGCTCAGCTTTTACTGAATTTATCGAGTAAGATCATTCAGCACCACGGCCAAACCATTTTTAAGGACCTCTTGTAAGAAAGTGGATGGATCCAGAGTTTAACGACAGCTTATGACAACAAAGACCGTTGCCGTCGACAGAAATTATTTTGGCATATAACGAAGGTGAAGCTTCAAATCCTTATTATTATAATTATAGCGACGTGCGATAGGACGTCGTCATGCCCAAAGGCTTTAAGCAATGCAGCTATAAATAGTCCTGCTTGCGTCATTTTATGACTGCCTTATATCATATCCGGATGACATAACATCTGTTTGTATGACATTTGAGAGTGCCGCTTTAGAATAGCTCAGAGGCGCTCAGAGGCATCTCAGAGAGCCCAGCTGCAGTACTCAACGGCGTACTGACTCGCCGTGCCTTGTCCGCCGCCCTTGGAATCGATGCTTCTATGGGAGGTCCTTCGCTTCCTGGCTATCAAAGTCTTCTACCATGGCCCGGAGGCGTATTAGTAGATCCTACCATGCTACGGGTCCAATGCTTTTTAGGAGCCAATAGAATGACGAGTTATAAATAGCGTGACCTAGTTTGGTTTCAGCCGATAGTAAGTCTTGACTCTTGACAAACCCCTCGACTAGAGATAGTGGTCACTTTCAACTAAGCAAATGGGCATATGTATTACCCGTTAAACACCCATACATCACCGAAGGCTTTTTATTGATACCAAAGTTTTGTTGGTACGCCGAGGATGAGGTCATTAAATTTGTAGTTCAAAACCCGCATCAGTTTACTGCCGTTTTACGGTGTCTTTTGGCATGGCATCATATTTTCAAATGACGACACTAACCCTAACCCTGACCCTAACCGACTCCCACGTCGCAGTATGATTAAGTCTTCGTACGGAGTTCGAAATCTGGTAATAAAACATTTAGAATCGGGGTGCGAAGGTTTATCGCGACCTCAGTGTCGGTTCGGAGGGTTGAGAGTTGGTTAGGGTAAGTTTAGGCGTTGTCAGGGTTGGTTAGGGTCAGGGTTAGGGTTAGTGTCGTCATTAGAAAACATGGCACCTTCCGCGCAACATGCCAAAGATACCGTAAACCGCCTATAAACTTACGCACGCTGTACAGTGATACCAAATGTTCGCCCGAAATCGGACGGCATCCTCGGTAGCAATTTTATCTGACAGCAATTTCGGCGAAAGTATAAACTAGGTCACGCTATTTATAACCCGTCATTCTATTGGCTCCTAAAAAGCATTGGACCCGTAGCATGGTAGGATCTACTAATACGCGGCCCGGAGCCATCTTTAACAGATAGCTCTGCTGTGGCCGTGCGCAAGGGATCTCGCTAAACCCAGAGGACCTTGGTCCCCGGCAGCATTAAGTTACCAACAGCTGCTGTATCTATGGCTGCGGTATACGTAGGCATCTGCCGCGATTTATCCAGCAAAATATTTGAAATCACACGAGCTGTGTGGGTCTCTTGCTATAATGAGGTCTATTTTAACGCAGTTTAATTCAATGTAGTTTAACTTACAACCTAGTCAATCAGTGTACACCACTTTACATGAGTGCAGTAACATGTAAAATGATGCAATTTAATGTAGTTTAACTCAACGCAGTAACATGTAAAATAGTGTATTTTAATGTATTTTAACTGAATGCAAAAGTCAGTGGTGGCGCTACATCAGAGCATGTCAGGGCAAATGGCCTTGTAAAAAGTTTCTGCCCTGGTCGTTGCCCTGCCACAAGGCAGACATAATTTCTACCCTTTTATTTGGGGCATAAATCGCCCATACATTGTCTACTTGTATGACTGCCGTGGCTATGCCCTGGTTAAAAAAAGTCTGGCGTCGTCACTGGCAAAAGCATGTAAGATTATGTAATTTAATGTAGTTTATCTGAATGCAGTAACATGTAAAATGATGTAATTTCATTTAATGCACCGTTAAAAAACAATCGTCCACATACCTTTGGGTCAGATGCCATCGAATCCTGGTACCTGGTACCTCCTGCTCCTCCTATGCCACTCCCTCCGATTGACCATTCCGAACTTCGCTGGTTCGTCTGGAGCAGTTTCTTCGTCGAAGAACTCAGTTCCCCGAGGTCCCTCCTGCAGCTATCCTCGGCGGGACTTCGCGATCTATTCGACGCATCGTTGACCGTCATACTCCCTGCCTCTGAAGACGAATAAGCAAAGCAGATGGCACCGTTCGTTGTCCCCCTTGTCGCCACCGGTGCATTGGACTGTGACGGGAACATCCGAAGCGTCGCCGTACGGCAGTTGTAGTGATGCTCAGACTTGACTATCTTCTTCCGACGCATGACGATGATTGCGATGATGAGACCAGCCGTGACGATACCACAGACAACGGCCAGAGATATAACGATGGTAAGATGCGGTCCACTGAGCAGGCGAAACCCTTCGGTGGTCAACAGCAAGGCCGATCTGTTGACGAAGACATGGAGAAAGGCGATGGACTCCCTGGCGATGGGGAACCCTCCGTCACAGGCGAGGATCTTCAGGTCGAAGCGCCGGCCATCCAGTCGACTCAGATCCCCGTCGACCGTGACGATTCCGGTGTGGTTATCGATGCGGAACCGGTTCTCGGACATGGTATCGTTGCTGAAGCGGAACGTGGTACGGGCATTGGCCCCAGCGTCGGCGTCGCTGGTCCGTATCCGTGCCACTTCGTACCCGATCGGGGCCTGGTTCGAGACGTGGACGGAGTCGTTCGAGGTGAGGGACGAGGGGTAGTCGAACCTCGGAGCGTTGTCGTTCGTGTCCGTAACGATGACCGTCACGGCGACGGTGCTTGTGAGCGGAGGGACGCCGCGGTCGGAGGCAGTGACCTTGAGGTAGTGGACAGCCGTCTCCTCGCGATCCAGAGGCACGACGGTCTGGATCGTTCCGGTGTCCGAAGAGACCCGGAAGAAGGACGAAGATGGACTGGGCGCCAGGAAGTAGAAGACGTCTCCGTTCAATGCGCTGTCTGCATCCTTGGCAACTACGACGCCAACTTCCGTATCCGGTGCCTCGTTTTCGGCGACGCTGAACCGGTAGAAGGACGCATTGAAGGCAGGTCTGTTGTCGTTGACGTCACTGATCACTATGACGACGGTCGTTGAACCGGAACGAGAGGGCACCCCGCGATCACGTGCAACGACGTGGAACGCCGCGCCCTCTGTCGTCTCCCGATCGAAGGAGACGAGAGCCGTGATGACCCCGGTCGAGGGGTCAACCCTGAAGCTGTCTGTGGCGTTGCCGACGATGGAGTAGACGATGTGGGAGTTGTCGCCCTTGTCTCGGTCGAAGGCGGTGACTTGGACTATGTATGCCCCGATGTAGTTGTTCTCTATGAGTTCAGTCTGGTAGAGAGGCTGGCTGAAGACAGGATCCCAGTCGTTCACATCTGCCACGAGTACCTAAGTAAGTAAGTAAGCCATTTTTTATTGACAGAGCATCAACACCATAAGATCAGAAAAACAGCAATCAGTACAAATCCAAGAAAAAATTTCCAGTAAATGATGCACAAGTTAAAAGGTCAATCCAAAAGGTCATATGGACCCGCTGCGGCTGGATTGACCTATTTCTGGCTAATATTTGTCAGTAGTAACAGTGCAAGAACACAATGCATTGTGTGAGAGTATGATAAACAAGTCAACGAACCAAACATAACTGATAGTTTCAGTCTTAACACGCAGACACAGTACCTGGATGCTCTGGGTCGACGTCAGAGCGGAGAGACCGAAATCGATGCAGGCAACCGTTAAGTTGTAGCTTTCCTGGACTTCGCGGTCCACTGGAGCGGCCAGGTGTATCTGGAACTCCGTTTCCGTGAGGGCCTTCAGCTGGAACGGCCAGTCCTCCATGACGAGGCTGCAGTTGAAGCGTCCGTTCTCGTTGCTGTCCTCATCCGTGACGGTCAGATGGACCACGAAGGTCCCAATTGGAGCATCCTCTCGGACCTCGGCATCCGCTCCATCGGACTGGGACAGGCTGTCGTAGGAAATCTCCGGCGCATTGTCGTTGACGTCTTCAACGTTGACGATCACCAGAGCCGTCGAGGAAACTGGGTCCAGTCCGAGGTCCTGGGCAACGACGACCAGGTGGTAGACTGGACTGGTTTCATGGTCGATGGTACCAGTTATGTAGACATCACCTGTCGTGTTGTCAATGGCGAACAGGTGTCCGTAGGCGTTGGCTGTGAATGGACTGAACGAGTAGATCATCTGAGCGTTGAGGTCAAGGTCGTCGTCCGTCGCAGCCACCTCGATGATGATGCTCCTCAGAGGAATGTTCTCCGGGATCGAGACCTCGTATCTGTCGCGGTCGAACGCCGGACTGTTATCGTTGGCGTCCAACACTTCGATGTGAACCTCCAGGGTCCCCGTCCTCGGCGGCGAGCCACCATCGAAGGCTGTGACGGTCAGCTGGTACTCGCTGACCATCTCACGGTCGAGGCTCTTGACGAGGACCAGCCGCAGACCTGGAGACCCGTCGACCTGTCTCTCGGTCGCATCCAGCAGGAAGTTATCCGACTCCGGAACGGTCTGGAGTGCGTAGCTTTGGATGGAAAACGTCGGACTGTCTCGATCCGTGGCTCCAGGCAGCGTCAGAACTGTTCCCACCACAGACGACTCGAGGAGTTCAAAGGTCACCCGATCCTTTGGCGAGAACACGGGGTCATGGTCGTTAAGGTCTACGATCGTGATGGTGACCCGGATCAGGCGGAAGAACTCCACCGGTTGGATCCCGATGTCCAGGCGAACGGTGCAGACGGCCGCTCCGGGACAGACGGTGTCACGGTCGATGACCGAGCTGGTCCGGATCACCCCAGAGGTAGCTTCCACTTCGTACCCCGCCGAGTGCTGCCGCATGAAGCGGAACTGTAACTTCCTCAGGGCACTCGGAGAGTACAGCTTAGACAGATTGGCGTCTAAAAGGACGTTACCGACGTACGTTCCAGCTGGCTGGTCCTCCACTAGGTTGTAACGGACCTCGAGAATTTCCTGGCTTTTGATGAGGGGCACCATTGAGGCGGCGATCAGGGACAACACCGCAGCATAGTGTAGAATGGAAACGGAAAGTCGCGGGTTTGCATCTTCAATGGGAAGAAGCCACCGAATGGACTTAGAAGACTTCTTGGCCATTAATGTCTTCTGATCCATCATAGACGGATGGACTGAGCTCATCAAGTATCGCTTCTAATCCGACAAACTAGAAAGAAACACAAATGAACTCAATTATAATGGTCAGTGATATGTATAAGTATAAATGTATCGTTTTAGAATTTCGTACCTCCAAATCTCCATATATATATATATATATATATATATATATATATATATATATATATATTTACAATATATATATATATATATATACATTCGAACATACATACATACAATAGAGCGATCTAATCCAATCCAGGTATTAAAGTAAAGATACCTGTCGTACTTATACTTATCTCCATAGAGATATGTACAATAAACTCCGCCACTGGTCGTACTCTGGCAATCAATCAAAGAAACTTGATATAGCGCCCCTTCAAGATATCTAATCAGAGGCGCTCCCGGCCCAACAACGGCTGAAAAGAGTAGCTTTCAGAGATAGGCCTACAGTTGAAGTCCCAAGCCTGGATAAAGGAGGAGGGCGACGCTAATGATCTTTGTTATCATACAGTGTCGTTAAACTGAAACTACTATAGTACTACTATATGTACAATAAAAATATCGGATCCAGATATTGTAGAGATATCTGTAGTTCATGCACATATTATCTATAGTGATATATAAACAGAGCTATCTAATCTAGCAACTTCTGTTGCTCCTATCCGCCTATCTATAATCCACCCACCTCAGTGTGTTCTATCCGGTGAGGTAAATATGGATTTCTTATAGATCCGGATGACGAAAAGGAGGACAAGGAAAGAGGAGGAGGATAAGTGGAGAGACCGGAAGGTGAATTATGACGACGAACCTTTAGATCGTTGTTCTTGACTAACCAGTCCAACATTCCTCTGGGAACATCCAGGAATCCATATTTGCTATTCCGATGCAGTCATTACCGGGCCAAAATTATAACTCTTAACCTTTCACCCTTTTTACGTATCTGGCCGACCGCGCCGTATATAATCAGTAATTTGCCTTCAACTGCTCTCGGATTTAGCATCGCAATCGATCCCCTCAGACTCGTAGCTCCATTCGGGAGAAATTGGTTTCACGTGGTTCGACGAATGCCAAAAGCCACTCCTATATCCAGCAGACGATTATTCGCCGAGCGTCTGTTAATTTAAAACCCTGTTTTTGGCGCCACCTCTCCATTCCCGCCTTACCTTCTGGAATCATCAATGCGCAGCCGCGCATGCATAAATAATGACGATTAGCCCCAACCAAAAGAGACAACGAGAAAGGTTCCAGTCGCAGCAGAGGCTTAGCTGTCGACAGGATAACTGTTTTTTCTTCTAACAACTAAAACATATGCACTAAGCGCATCAACAGCCCGCGTTCTTCCTGATTCTAAAGAGTCCCATGGGGTGTATATATATATATATATATATATATGCGTGTATATATATATATTATATATATATATGTGTATATATATATATATATATATATATCCCAAATCTAAATCCGAGAGCAGTTGCAAATATATATATATATACTATAATTATTATATATAATATATATACAGGGTGGGCCATTAAAAATGAGAACATCGCGTTCAATCTGAATTATTTATGTAATTAATATCTTTTTCTTTTCAAAATGCAAGTAATTTGTTGCTCAATGTTATATTCCATGTGTCCGCCTCGGTTTTCAACAATTTATTCTAAACGTCTGTTCCACGCGATCGTTATTATGATGCTCCTGTCTATAAATCTCTGGGACATTTTCGCCACGCCTCAACAATGGCCAGCTTCAGTTGTTCTATTGTTGTAAATTTACGACGAAGGTAGACTTTTGTTTAAGGGGGCCCCAAACAGTATAGTCTACAGGGTGTAGGTCAAGGCTATATGGGGGCCACATGTCTGATTCGATGAAAGTTCTCCAGATGATGGAATTTGAGTGTTTCTTGATGTGTGTGAAGGAGCTCCGTCCTGCTGCAATGTCCAATTGTGACGATTACATCTTGCTCAGATATCAAGAAGTAAACCTCTTTCTAGAACGTGATCACAATAATATTTACTGTTTACTTTGACTACCTAACAGACACTACATTTGTTTTTCCCATCCGATATACGCCGACAGAAACCAAAGATCTTGGAGTCTTCGACTGCCGTATGACGCTGCATGCAACTGAAATGTCCACGTTCGGTTAGGAGTCTTGTTGCTGGAATTTGCTTTTCTTTCTTACATCGGAATAAACACAATCACTTTGAGAATTAACTGGTGTGGCAACTGTAAATGTCTTTTCATCTATGAACCAAATATTTCGTGCTCTTCTCTCGTAAGGAAACATTTCAAATAGCTGCTGACTTCGTTGCAGGCGTTTTGATTTACAGCCTTCGTTATCAGCTGCCCCATCACACGATTGTACTCTTTAAGTTGTTAATCTTGCTTCACAATACGTCGAACTGACTTTATTTGGTAAGTAAGTACATCATAGAAAAATTTACGTGTTTAAGATTTACTCAAAGCACAATCTGATATTGTATTAAACACGATTGAACGCGATGTTCTCATTTTTAATGGCCCACCCGGTATATATATATGGAAGGAATTTCTTGTATCCCTATATTATGTACCTGTGTATATATACATAATGTATATATATATATATATGTAGTCTATGTATATACAGATACATATAGGAATTGAGAAAGACAGACGAAACAGGCAGATATACGAACGGAGTGACTGGCATACTGAATTGAGCAGACAGATGCGAACAAGCAGACTGATGAATATTCATTAGACAAGAAGACGGACGTACAAATAGCCAGAGATAGAGAGGCAGATAGACAGACAAATGCGCGTGCAGACAGAAAACAAACAGACGACAGCGAGCAAACAGACAGACAGACATTACGATGGCAATGCACGGCAACGACCCAGAGACGGTAATTGATAGAAATGAGACAAATAGTTGGAATACACGCAGAGGATGGATGAACGAAAGGACACACACATCAACGCATACACACAAAGGAAATGAGAGATAAACAGAGCGAGATAGACAGACAGAGACAGACAGAGAGATACATACAGATACGGATACAGATACGGATACAGAGAGACAGACAGAAAGACACATATAGATACAGATACAGAGAGATAGACAGAGAGATAGACAGAGAGACACATATAGATACAGATACAGAGAGATAGACAGAGAGACACATATAGATACAGATACAGAGAGATAGACAGAGAGACACATATAGATACAGATACAGAGAGATAGACAGAGAGACACATATAGATACAGATACAGAGAGATAGACAGAGAGACACATATAGATACAGATACAGAGAGATAGACAGAGAGACACATATAGATACAGATACAGAGAGATAGACAGAGAGACACATATAGATACAGATACAGAGAGATAGACAGAGAGACACATATAGATACAGATACAGAGAGATAGACAGAGAGACACATATAGATACAGATACAGAGAGATAGACAGAGAGATAGACAGAGAGACACATATAGATACAGATACAGAGAGATAGACAGAGAGATAGACAGAGAGACACATATATATATAGAGAGAGACATACAGACAGAGATAGACAGAGAGATAGACAGAGAGACACATATAGATACAGATACAGAGAGATAGACAGAGAGACACATATAGATACAGATACAGAGAGATAGACAGAGAGACACATATAGATACAGATACAGAGAGATAGACAGAGAGACACATATAGATACAGATACAGAGAGATAGACAGAGAGACACATATAGATACAGATACAGAGAGATAGACAGAGAGACACATATAGATACAGATACAGAGAGATAGACAGAGAGATAGACAGAGAGACACATATAGATACAGATACAGAGAGATAGACAGAGAGACACATATAGATACAGATACAGAGAGATAGACAGAGAGACACATATAGATACAGATACAGAGAGATAGACAGAGAGACACATATAGATACAGATACAGAGAGATAGACAGAGAGACACATATAGATACAGATACAGAGAGATAGACAGAGAGACACATATAGATACAGATACAGAGAGATAGACAGAGAGACACATATAGATACAGATACAGAGAGATAGACAGAGAGATAGACAGAGAGACACATATAGATACAGATACAGAGAGATAGACAGAGAGATAGACAGAGAGACACATATAGATACAGATACAGAGAGATAGACAGAGATAGACAGAGGGATAGACAGAGGGATAGACAGACAGAGGGATAGACAGACAGACAGAGAGAGACAGACAGACAGACAGACAGACAGACAGATAGACAGGCAGACAGATAGGCAGAGAGAAACAGACAGAGAGAAACAGACAGACAGGAGACAGAAACAGGAAAAAATCTGTTCAAACGAGAAGAATAGGAGACAAACATATATACAGAGGCAGAGACGGAGAAAATGTCATTCAAATATGTTCACAAAGACAGACAAACAGCCAGAGACATATAAGACATAGTAGTGATAGATACTTGCAGAAAAACAGACAGACAGACAGGCAGACAGACAGAATAAGACGTAGACAGGCATGCAGACATACATATTACCAGACATAAAGTGTGACACGTGCAGACCATACATTAAAGTCTGACAACATTAAGTCATTGTAACCAGACATATTCATTTGGCGCCAGTTCAGAGTCAATCCAGAACAACATCATTAATGGACATCATATACAGGAAATCATGTCCCATGGAGAGCACGTCAGTATACACAGCACAGGCACATGACAGCTAACAGGCAGATGTCAGACAAAGATAGCCTACTTGACAAATGCAGACAGGTAGTTGACGAGACAGATAGACGAAGTTATTATCTTATCTAATTTCATAACTTCTAATCTTCTATGACGCCGTAATCATAATGTGATGTCATGTAATGCAACTGAACATTTATAAAGCGCCTCTTCAAGATATAGCGACCCTTCATAATATACAAGGAGTAATTAATCGACAAAAAAGAATTAAATACAAAAGCGATGATTAGTTTGAGAATCGTGTTAGATACTCATATATAGGAAACAGAAGTGAAGTTGCAGTTGGTAAGGAAGTTGAAACAATTTTAAAGTTCAAGCTGAATGAGGAGACAGCAAAGACCTGACGTTAAGGTAGCAGGAGGAAGAAAGAGCAAGCGAGAAGAGTACGATAGTCATTAGTCAGTCTGCGAGGCAGGAAGAGAGCGAGATAAAGAGAGACAGAGACAGAGAGAGCCAGAGAGAGCGCGAACGAAACAGACCGACCGCTGGAAAGATAACCAGTTTATTCGTATGCAATAAAACGCTCACGTATTTGCCCACGCCTGATAAATTTATGCAAACGCATTATAACAAATACACGTGAATCAATGTGTCTACATACATTCATGGCCTATATCTAGGACTCAACATGATACATACTCGTATAACCCATCGGCGAAACATATATGATGTCACAAAGGGGTTACTGTGTAACCTGATACCGAATTTCTCCTTCGAATTCAATAATAACCTGTCATCTTAAGACTCAATTGTCTAGGACAGGTGTCATAATGCCACCTTGAACGTTTCAACTTTCAACATAGGCGTGTGCATACAATACCATACAATACATCAGACGTTAAGGCTATACATAATAATTTCTGAACAATTCTTTTAAAAACAAGTTCTGAGCTAAATCAGGACAAACAAACAAAGCTAAGCGTATCTGCCTGACCTAGCAAGACTTTCTAGGCTAGTTTGGTTTCAATCTAATTGACTCTCGTACAAGAATCTTGTGACTGCTGAGTTGTGACAACCAGAGCTTATCTATAAACGAATATAATACGATTCTTCCTCGATATGGCAGCGATTATACTGCAGTTAAAAATTACCGCAGACCTGTCCCATCTGGGTCAAAAGCCATATGGGTCATCGTCAGCCCAGGGTGTCGATTAGGCTGACATTAAACAGAGCCACATTTCGTTCAGCTATCTCTGCGTAATTTAGTCCACTGTGTTGAAGAAATTTTAATAGAGAAATGATTGGAAACTATGCGTGTCCTTCAGACCTGGGACAATACATGTGCGTTTATCAACAATTTAAAAACTGTTCTCTTCGCCCATGGCTGAACTGCTGAACTGGGATCGACTTTGAGTGGAGATCGTTAAGCAGCGCTATACAAATACTCTTCATGAGCGAATGAATGAATGAACGAACGAAGAAGAAGAGCAGTCCCTGAGGCAGCTATGGGTATGAAGTGTTAAGAGACTTCATTTTCTTAGCCTTGGGTTATGAGGCCAGTCCTCCCCCTCACCGTCTCATCTATCCACCGACAGTGTACGGTCAGTGTACTCATTATAGCTGAGTTGGCTAGGGGGTGCTCGAGGAACAGAAATCTCGAACCAAATTTTCTGCCCTGGCGGGGATTTGAACCCCCGACCTCTCTATTGACAGTCCAGCGCGCTAACCACTACCCTATCGAGCAAACCTATGAATGAACGAACGAACGAACAAAGGAAAGGGCTGACTGGCTGACTTACAGACTGACTGACTGACTGACTAACTGACACAATGAATGAATGAATGAACGAACGAACGAACGAATGAACCAACGACTGAATGAATGAATGAAGGTACTTGCCTTGTTTACAGGAACCTTTTCGGAGTAGAAAGACTGTCTAGTTTCGTTACCCTTCAAGATACAACGATCCTTGGCCTGTGTACGATTGAAAGGCAAAACGCGAGCAAGATTTAAGAGACGCAAAACCCTAGTGACTTTTTCCTGTCTACTAAATCCCTACGAGTACATTTCGTTGCGATTTAGAAACACTGCAGCTAATTCCTGACGTCTCACACGTATAGCCCGGACGGTTCGTCTGGTTGATTTCTCCGCATGCAGAACATTAAGCACCTGTCCTACGCACCGCACTCTATCGACGGCTATTAATCAGTCACTGTTTTCTACACGATAATCGCGCACTCGGTTGAAAACGACGTCGTTGATCGTAGCCACGCACGAAAGCTAAGAATATTTCATCGTTGCCGTTGCGTGTGTAACATTCGTCCATTGAGAAAGGATTTCCGGTGTAGTAGACTACCTTTCACGCGTGTACTGCTCTCGTTTGAATTCCTTCGCTTATCGCAATCTCTTTCGCAAGCAGTCGGTCCCTCGGGGCCACACAACGGGGCACCGACCTCGATAGCTATTGGTCGTGGCCTTCCTGTCAATCAGGCCGGTCTACCCCGAGGGTTACAGACGCCCGGTGGGGTAGAGTACCGCGGGGAGGCCTAGAGTCGAGGTTTGGAACGTAGACAGTAATTATCGAAGATGATACTAGTGAAGGCAAGTGCGGTCCTGACACGCCGCTGGGCTAGACAAACAGCCGCGAACACTTTTACGATAACATACACGGACATACAAACACAGAGACGTATACGTACAGATACATGTAGGCATATACTCCAATAGTGGCATGCAACCAGGCATGCTACCAGCACGCGTACGGTTAATATGGACGCCGCGATTAATAGCAAGTCTGGAATGCCTACAGCCAAGATCTTATCCGTGGCTTATTAAACAGACCATTGACTATAATAGCTCTCTATTATAATCTGTCCAGCTCTGGTCTATATCACTCTGATAATAATCCGATTTAATCGGGTCAGGTTTCACGTGACCTGACCTAATAACTGACTAATCAGAAGGAAAACAAATCGATCTAATCGCAGGGGAAAGGCGGTAAATCTATTCAGACTACTTCTGTAGCCAGGAATTGCGAATAATAAGCAGTAATTGTAAATTTAATGTTTGGGAGTGTAATAATACATTTGTATGGCGCCGCTTTTAGAGACACTAGGCAGATGTGCTTTGTACGCTATAGTCTTAATAATGTTACTGTTCATTTACGTCAAAGACTGAACATCCATGCCAGCTGTCAGCTTTCGACGAGGTTCCACGTGTGTGCGTGGGCCCGCTACTGGTGACTCTTTTAGCTTAATGTGCATTGTTTTGCTAACTGATGTAATATTTCTGTTCGTAATGACACTTAGCATCATAATAGGCTATCGCAGAGAGTGCCTCTGAGTAGACATCTTGAAGAGGCGTTATATCAACTCTCAGAATGAATGAATGAATTTACAAGAAAAAGTTCATCAGTGGCTAACAATGAGTAATCGCAAACACCGAATTTCTAACGCGCTACTCTAACACTAAGCGCAGGGCACCAGCTTATTCACGAGCGCTGTGTCGTGCCAGAGGGGTTGTCCAGACATGTCAAGTGAGATCAGAGTCCGAATGCTAGAGAGAGACCAGAGATAGTAGGCAGTGGAGCCTCTAAGGCGCATTTCGTTGAGGACGAGAAAGCTGCGAAGTCCAAGGATTGGATGAATGAGGGTAAGAGATCTTGAAGAGGTTCAATGTTAGAGTGGAAAGCCTGTGGGAGGTTTTAAGTAGGATAGCCTGAGGCAGGTAATGGTGGGTGGGGTGAGGGTGGAGCTGAGAATTTGCGGAATTCAGAGAAACGATCGATCTAGAATCGAGGTGCAGAAGAGTAGCATCTGCTGAAAACAGATATCCAGTCACTAGTGGCCGACTCCAACATGTAAATCCAAAATCGATTCTCATCTATAAATTGTAGACACAAACCGACCAGTAAAAACTACGTATAGCTTGTGCGTTGTTGTAGGGTTAATGGACATCTCTATTATCTCGACTGGCTCGGTTAGCTACGGTTAGAGCGTACGTCTCATGCGCTTTTGTGTGTGTCGAACACGGTTCGCATACGGATGGTGGTTTTAAATCTCGGGCTAGCACGGCCCATAAACGGGGTCCGTAAATGGCATGGTCTCCATTTAACAGGGCAGCCGTGGTGAAGGATCTCACCCGATTTATTCACTGAAAAATTAACAGGGTCGAGGTCATATGGGGGCGATAGCGCATTGGATAACACACTGGCACAGAGAGCGAGAGGTACCGAGTTCGAGCCCCCGTTGGGCGGATATGCTTTGTAGGCTGCTATTAGCGCCGTGTATTGCAGAAGCTGTCTGTTCTGTTAGTAGTTAAGATTTCAATTGCATAACATGTAAAATGTACAGCGCAGTGCGTTTGTCAGGCGCTTTAATAAAGAAAAGATTATTATTATTATTATTATTATTATTATTATTATTATTATTATTATTTATTATTATTATTATTATTATTATTATTATTATTATTATTATTATTATTATTATTATTATTATTATTATTATTATTATTATTATTATTATTATTATTATTATTATTATTATTATTATTATTATTATTTATTATTATTATTATTATTATTATTATTATTATTATTATTATTATTATTATTATTTATTATTATTATTATTATTATTATTATTATTATTATTATATTATATTTGTTATTATTATTATTATTATCATAGCGTACATTGTACATTCATATTATAATACCCTATAACTGTTACATTACAGCGTATATTAAAGTTAAAACCTTTGCGTTACATCACATCACAATGTTGTGAATTTGGTGTATGATCGAAACGATTTGTATAGCGCCGTTAAGACACCTGATTGAAGCGCTGTCTATGCTAGCCCAAGTGGTAATAAATTTGTCTTAAAGAGCAGCGGGTTCATCTGTAAGCAAGTAATGAAAAAGTTAGCACTGGCGAGATCTCGCACATACGTATAGCCCACCAACGAAGTCCAATTCCGAGTCGACACCACGTTCAAAGTAGTTTCAGTTTAACGACACTGTGTGATAACAAAGATCATTAGCGTCGCCCTCCACCTTCATCCAGGCTTGGGACTGGCTCACTGGCACTGTCAGAGTACGAGCAGTGGCGGAGTTTCCCACGTTCAAAGTTTCAGTGTGGTCCATATAACAATCATCGTATACGAGTCTATCTGGATACTTACTCTACATAACATTACAAGTCGGATGTGTCATTTTGCCAAATGAGTAACTTGTCATTGCCTTGGAGCCCTGATAAGGACGGGCGTTTGAATGACTCCATCGGGGCAAGGGACTTAAAGCCCGCGATAGGCTGGGATGGTTGTGCAGATAAGATAATCGGCTCTGTCCCATACGATTTGCGCTGTGGGTTGCAGGCTTGCAGCCCATTAAGACTAACCAGATGAAGAAAGGCACTGAGGGGTACCGTAGAAAAGGGAATGAATAGACCGAGCAGAATTAGTTAATGGTGTCGGTATACTCGATTCGGGTAATTACCCAAGTGCTTGATCTGAGACACTCGGGGTAATAGGAATTAAACTACGATTCGTTTCTTGAATGCTGATAGGAATCACATTGACAGAACAAATACCTAGGCTTGAATTGGTTAGCGAAAGGCCCACTATACTTGTATTTACAAGGCCTACGTTTAAACACTTATAGTGCATGCATAGGTAATTGATAAGATATCCATGCACTTCTCACACTTGTTATAATTTAACCACAGACCGTAAAGTAAGGTTTTATTAGGCCTATCTAACATGATAGCGTGAGCGTACAACGCCGTACATGCGACACTTATATATATGTTTTGACACTTATATTGCATGCATAGGTAATTAATAATATATCCAATTCTCACACTTGTTTATAATTTAACCAGAGACTCCTATAATTTAAGTCTTTATTATCTAACATAAGCTAATCATATTTTTTTATTATTTATGCGACACTTCTATAAAATAATTAAAATTAGCAACAATACATAGCTATAGATATCCTCAGTCTTTCAGAAATGCCAGCGTTACGTATAGTGAATAGAATCTAAAATCTATATGCAGATATAAATCTCCAATTTGCAATTGCAATGTCCGACATTTATACCTCTAACTAATACGGAAGTAATTAAAACGCATATTCGATATCATGGATATACGTAGACATGTTTGGAGACCAGGCACGAGAGAAAGAAGAAAGATAAGACCATCTTAGCTACAATTTACCAACTTAGCTGCCATTTACCATCTTAGCTACCATTTACCATCTACCCGTTACATTTGTGGGCAGCGGCCACGTGTCTGGGGAGGTTAAAATAGAAGCATGGTTCCATCAATTCAACGAAACCTCAAAGAATAGTTCACCTTTTAACCGAGCTATTATTTCGCCCTCCCGTGGCGGCATTAGGCTTTGGTCAAATTGGTTTCGGTTGAATCCACCCGTTGCACCGGCTGTGATCAAGAGATTTCAACACTAAACCCCCAGAGGTTTACTCGACCCCATGGGTCAACCAGACCTAAGGGTAAAACCTATCCACGGCGGGGCCCAGTGGCCGAGCGACTTTACCCTAACCGTGGGACAGTCAATCGCATGTGTGAGCTGTCGAACTGGGACGCGGTCTGGGGATTGACCCTTAAGTTCGAGGTCACGATTTGGGGTCAAAGGACGGGCAATTACCGCATTCACTGAGGTTTGATCCAACACAGCTTTGTTTAGCGGGCATTTTGACGTGGACACTAGATGGAAAATGAAACAAAGATCACACATCTCTCTCCGAATGACTAATCGCCTGTCCGCCTGCGAGTACGCGTGCACTGGAAAGACATATCGACGAATATAATGACAGGGCAGAAAGATAGACAGGCAGAGACAGACAGACCGACAGAGACAGGAAGACAAACAGAGACAGACAGACAGAAACAGAGAGACAGACAGGCAGAGAGCGACACACAGACATACGAAGGCACAGTTGACACTTGACAGAGTACACGAGGAGTATACGCAGACAGATTGACATCGCATTGGGAACGCATACACACGTCAATGAACAAAGACACTCACTCAGACACAATCCAAAAAGACAATGAGATAACAATTACAGGTGCACGTTACGTTGTCACGCACAGATGCAGACTCGCACGAAGCAACAAGTTTACCTGGAATATGACACACGCACGCCCCACCCCCCCACCCCACATACACAGGTAAGAGGAGATACAGGCTCAGAATCACAAGCCCGTAACACATGGACACATCAGCAGTTCAGCACGCAAACGAAGCCTTTGCTTCTATCCTGTTACGTATATTAGTGCATACATACATGCATACATACATACATACATACATACATACATTGTATTGTATTGTATTGTATTGTATTTACATGAACACTTGTTATAGCGCCACTACCAGATTTCCCATTCAGAGGCGCTCCCGACTAGTGCGCGAACGCTGAATCGGAGTTTCACGCCGAAGCGCATGAGCAATTGCAGAGTGAAGGACTTGCCCAGGTCCCTACGCGGCGACTTTGAGGTGGATTCGAACCCAACCCTCCAGCTGCAAGGCACCGAACATACCCTAAACCACCGCGCCCCAGTTGTATTTATGATGTGTTGTATTGTGTGTTGTATTGTACTCACGTTTATAATGCGAGCGAGCCACCCGCAAGTACAAGATCCGAGGAATTAATTGAAAAACGGCGGTACCCGAAACAAATCTTATTTACCATAAATGCATAATTATGAGGCTTTTACATACATACATACATACATACATTAGCATACATAGGTACAGTACAAAATGACATGACAGTACATACATTTTGACATTTACGGTGAAGTTGGGACATACATACATACATACATACGGCACTACATACATACATTGTCAGACATACTCGTCATACATACACATTTTGTACATATATGATAGGCAATTTAAAGGTCGCCGTTGGCGAACGAAACGAGTTAATTACAGATTCTCTTATATACTATATATATGTCTAAAACGTTAGACATACATATATACATGTACGACTGGGAGCCTTGGCCGCGCACCAGATGAGTATAATGTGGCCGAGAATACAATGAAATGATCAACATCACGGAAGATCATTTATTCGTACCCATCGCCGCCAATTAGATGGCGTCATGAACGGGTGATAATGATGATATATGTATATATTATGCGTAGATATATATACATGACCATCGTTCACCTGGTGAACTAACTTCGCCAATGCTCGTACTCTGGCAGTGCCAGTCCCAAGCCTGGGTGAAGGAGGAGGGCGACGTTAATGATCTTAGTTATCACACAGCGTCGTTAAACTGAAACTACAACTACCTGGTTAACTGGGGCGCCATCTTATATGAAATCCGAGTCTTCGGGGCATCATGTACAAAGGGCGATAAGAGCCCTAGTATAGACGGCGCCAATCATGGTTAGATTAAGGATCGACCCTTGAAGTCTTCTCTGCTATTATATCAGCCGTCGTTATAGATTGCCATTCGTCGTTTAGCCATTCTACGTTTATCAGCATCTGCAGGCGCTTGGGGCAATCGGCTGCAAACGCAGAAACCCAGAGGCTGATCATGAGATGCTTTTGGTATAGCAATACTTCAGCACGTTGGGCGGTCTCTTCTATAGTTACAGCAGCAGAGAGCATTTCCTACCTGTTATACCTGTTATCATCCGCGCTAGAATATATTAATTTTTTAATTGAATTTGTGCTCAATAAAGTGAGCATTAATATAATCTGATAATGTTCAATTTAATCAATTATATTATAGAATAATGAAATATAATAATGCGAGATCATTTTAGACCCAGAATACATGTATTAGTAATCGAGAATGGAGCAAGTTTTTCTGAAAGCCAATTCGTCTGAAAATCACGTGTGATTAAAACTTATACTTTTGGTGGCGATTGATTGTGGTCCGTATATATAGGGTGTGCACGATAGTCCAGTTAGGGTGCGCCAAAACCTAGTTAGGGGTATAGTTAGGGGTGCGCGATACTCTATTTATTAACTGGCTGGACTATCAACCGAGAGGTTGGGGGTTCAAATTCCCGCCAGGGCAAAAATATGTTTCCAGATTTCTGCTCCATCTGTGCCTCCCATCGCCAACTCAGCTATAATGAGTACATTGACTGCACACTGTCAGTGGGAAGATAAGACGGCGAGGAAGAGGACTGGCAACCACGCTTAGTCTATTTACCGAGACTAAGAAAATGAAGTCGTTAGTACTTAGTATACCCAGGGGGGCTAGCTTAAGGGACTACTTTTCTTTTTCTTTTTCTTCTTCGCATTCTTCTTCTTTTGTTTCTATTATAGGGTTCATGTAAAGGACACAGTGCATGCCATCATGTTGCGTCTTTCTTGAGGTGCTATGTTAAATCTTATGAATGACGAGATGCACATACAATAGCATATACTTTGGCGGAATGCAATCCATCAATATTTCACGACAAACAGTCTGGCACCTGGGTTCTCCCATAGGTAAGGCTTGGCCAGACGAAACCGTATAATTATATAGGTAAACTATGCAATAATCGTCTCGAGACCCTGCTGACATGGGGGAGCCCCCGACCGGAGTCAGAATTTGTCTGCATTCATAACAACTGTTACTGACGTGGAATTCTTTATTACAGTTAATTTGTTCACAAGAATGAGTCACAAGCTGTCAGTTTGAATAAGAATTTGCAATGTGAGCATCTTGAAAAGTGCAACTGACGTGGAATTCTTTATTACAGTTAATTTGTTCACAAGAAAGAGTCATAAGCTGTCAGTTTTAATAAGAATTTGCAATGTGAACATCTTGAAAATTTGCAACTGACGTGGAATTCTTTATTACAGTTAATTTGTTCACAAGAATGAGTCACAAGCTGTCAGTTTGAATAAGAATTTGCAATGTGAACATCTTGAAAAATTGCAACTGACGTGGAATTCTTTATTACAGTTAATTTTTTCACAAGAATGAGTCACAAGCTGTCAGTTTGAATAAGAATTTGCAATGTGAACATCTTGAAAAATTGCAACTGACGTGGAATTCTTTATTACAGTTAATTTGTTCACAAGAATGAGTCACAAGCTGTCCGTTTGAATAAGAATTTGCAATGTGAGCATCTTGAAAAGTGCAACTGACGTGGAATTCTTTATTACAGTTAATTTGTTCACAAGAAAGAGTCATAAGCTGTCAGTTTTAATAAGAATTTGCAATGTGAACATCTTGAAAATTTGCAACTGACGTGGAATTCTTTATTACAGTTAATTTTTTCACAAGAATGAGTCACAAGCTGTCAGTTTGAATAAGAATTTGCAATGTGAACATCTTGAAAAATTGCAACTGACGTGGAATTCTTTATTACAGTTAATTTGTTCACAAGAATGAGTCACAAGCTGTCAGTTTGAATAAGAATTTGCAATGTGAACATCTTGAAAAGTGCAACTGACGTGAAATTCTTTATTACAGTTAATTTGTTCACAAGAAAGAGTCATAAGCTGTCAGTTTGAATAAGAATTTGCAATGTGAACATCTTGCAAAATTGCAACTGACGTGGAATTCTTTATTACAGTTAATTTGTTCACAAGAAAGAGTCATAAGCTGTCAGTTTGAATAAGAATTTGCAATGTGAACATCTTGAAAAATTGCAACTGACGTGGAATTCTTTATTACAGTTAATTTGACCACAAGAAAGAGTCATAAGCTGTCAGTTTGAATAAGAATTTGCAATGTGAACATCTTGAAAAATTGCAACTGACGTGGAATTCTTTATCACAGTTAATTTGTTCATAAGAATGAATCATAACTGCCAGTTTGAATAAGAATTTGGACCATGAACGTCTTGAAAAATTGAAACGTCAGCAATGCAGCCACGTGGCTGCGTCTAGACTCGTACAGACTTCTACATTTTATGATGACATTGATTTTTTATATCTTTGCGGCATCCAATCCTCACCCGCGTTGAAAACAGGGGCGTATCCAGGAAACAATTTCGTGGGGTTTTAGTTTGGGGCATCCATTGAACATGGTCGTATTTATCTCCATTGTTGAAAACTGTGAACCCATGTCCAGTTTGCACCCCCCCTTCAGAGTGGTTATTTCAACCATGGGAAGACCAACATTTCTGACTCACCATGCAGTGGACTGGCCTGGAAACTATAGCTGACTATTGTTTTTGAGGCGCAATTTTTGATGTGTTGTTCATTACAGCATTAGTTCCGGGTCCCAAAGAAGTACTTACTATACTTAATATTGCATAATTTATCTGACCACAGTGAAAGTCTACAGTTTGATAGCATTTACTTTGAACTCTCAGTCCAGACCGTGACCATGTAGACCTCTTAAGAGAGCATTTGCAAATTTCCGCTCTGGCAATTCCAGTGATGCATACTGGTGCCAGATGCAACGACCAACAACCGTCATGTTACCAAGCAACAGAGTCTGAAATGAAATCACGTTTCTCAAGCGTGACACTTAATACCACCACCAACGAATCAGACACACACACACGCTCTGTCTCTCTGTCTCTCTGTCTCTGTCTCTGTGTCTGTGTCTGTGTCTCTGTCTGTCTGTCTGTCTGTCTGTCTCTCTCTCTCACACACACACACACACACACACACACACACACAGACACACATATACGGTCAGAATGTTGTTTTTTACACGTATGGATGCTACAATTCACAGTCTTCTCTCGTCCAAAATCTGTGATCAGCCGCCGAATCCGTTATACTTGGCGGATCTTCGCCGTAAATAATTCAATGGACACCTGTTTGATCTGGAAAAGATTTCAATCGCATCGGGTGGCGTAATGTGAATTGAACTCCATATTCGTCTGCCATTAAACAGACCCTGAAGTAGTGATGTAGCTTTTCCGGAAAAGTATTCTGCGGAAATTTTCCGGAAATTTTCCAGAAATTTTCCGGAAATTTTCCACCGAACCGGAAAAATACATTTACGGTAACTCAAAATGTCAGATTTTCAGTATGAGACGACACTAGAAAATGTCTGTTTTTAAAGTTCTTTTTATTTACAGTATTTCTGTCAATGCAGGCAACGTTCACCTTAAAAGAATTAAAATAAACATTAAAGACTGTTCATTAGCGGTTCAGGCTAGAGTAGCCTAGTTTGATATGTTGTTAATGTTATGAACTATCAGTATATACTGTCTGGCAATTTGACATTTTGTCAACTGCTCAGCTATTAGTAATAATAATAATAATAATAATCTTCATTTAATTTCAAACTGACACAATGCAGTATGATTACAAATCAGTATGAACGGATGATCACAAGTTATTGCATGAGTTGAATGTAACTGTATTTAACTGCCTTAGTCCATGCACCGCTCACTGAAGGCAACAGCTCATAAACATTTAAACTACAACACATTCTTTGCTACCAAGGAAAGCATATTTTAAAATTGATTAGTGTCAGACTGCAATGGCAATGCCAACATTATATTTTCTGTAGACATAAAATAATAGTATAATAGGCCTCATAATAATTATAATCTGTTGCAGTATTAAAATGTTGTCTATAGTACTACTGCATCTGTTTTTGTCTCATATTTTCATAACTAAAAATATTAAGGAGACTAAATCATAAAAAATAAAAAATTGTTACTTAGTAATATTTTTTCTAAATTAACAGTGAAGTTTAATTCCAATTAATTCTTAAATGTATTGTCGTTGTTGAGTCTTGTGAACACACTAAACAGTAAGCACTAACAGTGCAATCTATTGAATAAACATATAAGTTATAACTACATAAGACAGTTTAGAGTGAGTGATGTTTAAACATTATTATGCATTTAAAATCTAAATTGTTACTTAGTAATATTATATTGATGGAAAAATATCGGGAAATTTTCCGGAAAAAAACACTGGAAATTTTCCGAAATTTTCCGGAAAAATATGAAATTTTCCGGACAATTTTTCCGCCTCACAACACTACCCTGAAGCGCGTCTGCCCCGATCGCATCAAGAAACTATATATTCACTCGAAGCTGTTCAGGATTTTTGAGAGAAAAAACAGGAAGCTATTGAAATGAAATTAGTGTTGCAGTTGTAATATACATGATGCAATGCAACGCAATTATCTAGCAATGCAGTGCAATGACGCCTTCGTGAGGTGCTTGCAAGGCGCTATATAAATGGCCATGTACATATAATTTCAATTTCAATTCAATTTATTTGTCACAACACAACGGTACAGTTATTCACATAATGGGATACACAAAGTGTTGGCTTAACATAAGAATCATTCTGGAAGGGGAAAAAAGCTCAACTGAGCTGATCGAGTCCACCTTACAATGTAGTTCAAGGACAGCAATTAATTAACCATCAAGAAGTGAGATTCATTCTAACTATGACATGTATCGAGTGATTAGTAACAAATTTCCAGTTTCAGAATGCATCATTCAATGTGGTGCTTCAAACCAAGATAGAATAAAATAGAATGAAACGAAACAAAATAAAACAGAACAAACAAAAGAATAAACCGGTTAGTAGCCAGATATCAAGAACTGTTTATATCTTATTTTGAATGTGACTAGGGAGTCCATAATCTTAAACTGTTGTGGTAACGAATTCCAGAGTTTTGGACCAAGAACCATTGCTGAATGTAGGCGGGTATTAGACCTGCAGGTGGAAGACTGATAATTAGTCTTAGTGCGAGTTTCATACTGATGTATTTGTTCCTTAGTTTTAAAATAGGTATCAAAACGTTTAGGGAGCATTCCATGACGATACCGAAACATAAAAGTAATTAATTGCATATGACAAATATCAGGAAGTTTAAGTAGCCTGTCCTCTTTAAATAGATCAGTAGAGCGATGGAATCTGCCAACACCATTAATGCCCCTAATTGCGCGTTTCTGAAGAGTTATCAGTTTTTTCAGCTTAGAAGGGTAGCCACTAGCCCATATCATTGTACAGTACTGGAGATAAGGCAAAATTAAGCTAGAATATAATAACTTCAAAATTGATTTATCTAATATTTTTCCTAATTTATACAGTATCCCTATAGTTTTAGCAATTTTGTTTTCTACGGTACGTATATGTTCAGCCCAATTCAAGTTTTTGTCAATTATAACACCCAGAAATTTTGCAGATGTAACATTTTCTATTTTTATATCATCTACTGTGACATTGAGAGTTGTAAAGGGAACCTTCTTTCTTATACCAGGAAATAAAATATAATTGGTTTTCTTTAGGTTTATGGATAATTTAAAAAGTAAAGTAAGTAAGTAAGTAAGTATATTCTTTAATATAACCAGCTGCCAAACAGCACTCTAAATTATATTTATTCACTTTAAACCAGTTTGCTAATATAATTAGTTCATCATTTATAACTTTTGTCAGTGTTTTTGGATCATCACCAGAAATGAAAGCTGATGTATCATCCGCAAATAAAATTAATAACAAGGTTTTAGAACACTCACAAATATCATTAATATAGGCCTACAACAGAAAAAGAAGGGGACCTAGAACAGACCCTTGCGGAACTCCACAGGTTATAGGACACTTGTCAGATATAGCATCACCAATTACAACCTGTTGGTAACGGTTACTTAGATAGCTCTTAATCCAATCAAGGGCATTACCTCTTATGCCATAACGGTACAGCTTATCAAATAAAATTTTATGATTAATAGTATCAATTACATGCATACATACTATGAAAACACTTTCGTATAGGTATACTAATCTATAGGTAATGGATGCCTTGTGTAATATAAAAGGTAGAAATCTTATGGTCGACTTACACTAGCAGTGTCAAGATGTCAAGAAGACTATAGTTCCGTTAGCGGTCCTAAATTAGGTCAGTTAACTGGGTGAGTAGGGTTACTATTAAAGATAGCTATGTCTTGTTGAGCATTTGCTCATGAATGATAGGCATGCACTTAATGATGACAATGATAATGATAATGATAATGATGATGTGATGATGATGTGATGATGATGATGATGATGATGATGATGATGATGATGATGGTGGTGGTGATGATGATAATGATTGAGGCCTATGATGATGATGATGATGATAATAATAATAATATGATAACGATGATGATGATGATGATGATGATGATGATGATGATGATGATGATGATGATGATGATGATGTGATGATGATGATGATGATGATGATGATGATGACGACGACGATGATGATGATGATGATGATGATGATGATGATGATGATGATGATGATATGATGATGATGATGATGATGATGATGATGATATTAATTATAATAATAATAAATAATAAGCGTTACCGACTTCATTTTTCTTAGCCTCGGCATACAACGGTCTCCCCACCGACAGTGTAGGTCAATGACTCAGTGTACTCATCATAGCTGAACTGGATATGGGCGCCGAAATCTCGAAGCAAATTTCTGCCCTGGCGAGGATTTGAATCCCTGACTTCTCAGTCGACAGTCCCGCTCGCTAGAGTCGCTAGCCACTAGATTTTTTGAGCACAATGGCCACCGAACAATAAATTGACCTATTGTTGAGTAGCTCTGGTCGTGTTTTTGTCTCAGTTGAGTCACTTGAGTGAACCACAGTTTCTATTGAGCTCTGTAATGAAGTCAGTTACCTTACCGTGTTAACAACAACGCCCATGCAATAGCAATCGTTAGTATGCGTGTATATGTGTGTATGTGTATGTGTGCGTGTGTAGGTGTGTACTTGTGTAGGTGTGCAAGTGTGTGTATTTAGGTATGTCTAGGTTTGTGTCTAGGTGTGTGTATGTGTATAGTGCAGGTAACTAGATGTGTGTGTGTGTATGTGTATAGTGCAGGTAACTAGATGTGTGTGTGTGTGTGTGTGTGTGTGTGTGTGTGTGTGTGTATGTGTATAGTGCAGTGTGTGTGTGTGTGTGTGTGTGTGTAGTGCAGGTAACTAGATGTGTGTGTGTGTGTGCAGTGTAGGTAACTAGTGTGTGCGTGCGTGCGTGTGTGTGTGTGTGTGTGTGGTGTGTGTGTGTGTGTGTGTGTGTGTGTGTGTGTGTTTGATTATCATCAGATGGTCTTACTGTCATTTTTTTTATCTCACCCGGTGCGGTTTAACCTTTCGCTCTGTCATCAGCTGCACAGTCTGATGGAACACAAGAAGTGTCGCGAAGACGTCAGATGTCGCTTCTAAGATGGCGGAATCTGTCGCTGGAGGTCGCTATGAAGATGGAGCGAATCTAATAAACGGACGGCAATCGAATCATTCGCGCCAAAGAATTCGCTTTATTTAAGAGGAATCCTGACGACGGAAATGGGTCGAGATCTAATTTCGGACCTCATACGTAGAAAGGTGTCTCTTATACAGACCTACCGGAAATAGGTAAATAATTGGATAACAGAATCGAAATTAGATAGACAATTGACTTATAACTTCGAAAATACCCTAAATAGGTATATATTTTTATAAGGAAATCCTAAGTGTATATGGGTCAATTTCATCAGTAAGAAAAAGAATTCACCGAAACGCAGAGGAAAGGCTTCACGCATGTGCGTGTAGCCAATCAAAAGAAGAGGAATGGGGTCACGCATGCGCCTGTAGCCAGAAGAAAGGGGTCACGCATGCGCGTGTAGCCAACAATGGATTCTTATCCAAAGTTGGCAGAGTTTCTGGACCAAATGGCGTCGATAGCATGGAACGACGATAAACGGTATAGGGTCCGCGGTTCACGATAAACCCACCACCCAGCGGACCCTTACTGGTGGTAGGCCTAGATGATACACGTCCGGCTACCCTCAAATCGCCGGGTACACGCAGAGCAGATATTTGTCTTCTGCAGATCGGTAGATGGAAACAGTGCCAGTGAATAGTGATCGAGGTCACTCCAAAGACCCGCGATGCCCCAATTACACGACTGAAAAGGCAGAGGTTCGTAGATACCCATCTCTCTTCATGCAGACGCATAGGCCAAGATGAAATGCGATGATATATGCCTACCGTTACAGATAATCAAATAATCATAGATGTATAGCGCCACTTCATGAGAACGATGAAATATGCCTACAACGTAAACAACAAGAAGTTCTAATTCTATTATAGACAAAAAATCCGCAGAAATTAAACAGTAGGCTATGTAATAATAATCATAAAAAACTTTAGATATTGAGCAATTTGATAAGCACATCGACCAGAAAGAGATAAATATGCGTAAATGGAGAGTACAATAGAGGCACAATCTAGCATTGATAGTTAGTTAGTTGTGGTGTAATAACACTTTGTCACAACAAATATGATTAGCGTCGCCCTCCTCATTTCTCCAGGCTTGAGACTGGCACTGTCAGAGACTCAGAGTACGAACAGTGGAGGAGTTATAACATTGATATTTTATTCGCCTGCGTTCAGCATCCAGCGAGGTATCAAACTATCAATAAGTAATAGCCATGATCAAATTAGCCACAACAATGGTAATAAAACAATAGTAATAAAACAACGGCAATAAAATGACCTGCGTGGTGTCGGTAACTCATGAAATTCAATACAGACATACATGCATACATGCATACATACACCAATATGCTTCATAAATACACGCATATATACACCAATATAGAAACACACTCAACATACATACATACATAACACACATAAATACGCATACATACAGATATACGTGTTTTGTGTCTGTCTCTCTAGACAGAGAGAAAGAAAGACAAAGATATAGAACGAGAGAGAAACAGAGAGAGAGGGAGACAGACAGACAGAGAGAAAGAAATACAGAGATAGAGACAGAGAGAGACAGACAGAGAGAGACAGACAGAGACAGACAGAGACAGACAGAGACAGACAGAGACAGACAGAGACAGACAGAGACAGACAGAGACAGACAGACATACACAGACAGACAGTCAGCCAGACAAAGAGAGACAAAGATAGACAAAGAAAACGACGAGCCTGTTTGAAATATTGATGAGACGCTATTCATTGCGTTGCGTGCAGAGACTTAGATGGCCGTCGATTTCACAATTGACGTACCTGGGAATCATCAGCCGTGTTTTGCAAAGATAAAAGATTGTCCCTCGTCGAAATATATATGAACTGGATAATAACAGATAGAAATTGTCAATGAACAGAAGAATATGTAATGATCGAGAGGAGAAATCTATAGCTAATTCGGCGAATGAGGGTTTGCAAATCAAGGAGGTGTACATTGTGCACCTGCTGATTCGAACAAAGCAGAGCTCATTTGCTATGATTGCATGGACGATTACGGAACACAATATACGACCAAAGCGTATACAGTCTATGGGACAGGCATGAATGCACAAAGATCAAGAGCCACAAATCAGCCGTAGCTGCATGAGGGAACTATATTATATATATATATATATAGGGCCTATATATCGTTCTTTATTATTATATCAGAGATCCTGAGTGGCCGAGTGGGTTGGTAGCCCGCTCGCCACGCCGGCGGCCCGGGTTCGATTCCGGGTCGGTCGGTTTATCAGAGATTAGCTGGCTCGGTGCAAGGTGGAGTACGAGGTTGCTTTCTGCCTCCGACACTAATCATCTTCGATATGAAAAAGTGTCATTAAGCCGAAACAATTTATTTAATTTTCGTTCTTTATTATTTATATACCTCTCTCTGCGCGCATCCAATTAACTCCGCCACTACCCTAACTGTGGTAGTGCCAGTCTCAAGCCTGAAGAAAGGAGGAGGGCGACACTAATCATCTTTGTTATGACACAGTGTCGCTAAACAGCAACCAAGCGCATCCAATTCAAAGTTCTCATTCTCGTGCTCAAATCTCAACAGCATGGGTCTTGCTCCAAAATATCTTTGTCACCAAATTCTCCGCCCCTCTCTGTCACGTCATTGCGTCCTCTCAGATCCTCTGACCGGCTTGACCTTTTCGTTCCCCGTGTTAGGACCACAATGGCTAAATCCAGATCCTTTTCCTGCATATAGGTCCCTCCCTGTGGAATGGACTTCCCCCTTCTCTATACGCTCTACGCTCTACAATCCTCTCTGGTAGCATCTCTACCTCTTTATCTCACCTTAAAACCTTCCTTTTCTCTATAGGAGTACCCCGCACTGGGAGCGCTTCTGAAAGGCTTATGCTATCAGAAGCGAAGCGCTTTATAAATGATCAAATACAATACAATACAATTCAATACAATATAGCTGTCGTCTTATTGTTCCAAATAATTTTTTCATATATATGCAAGGATTATATGGAACAATAAGACGACAATTTTGAATATACAGATCATCAAGACAAACTTTCACTGATCGTCACATATAGGATTTAAATTATTAATTTATAAACCTAGAAAAACTTAATCTGCTAAATCCATGTAAAACAGTATCAGGATATTTATGAAGGCCTAACAAATAGTTCTCTTTTCAACGCAGTACGGACGAGAAACATAGTGCCAACAATACAATACAATACGACACAATACGACTGCATTAGATGTTGTCCCCTTTCCAAAGTTCAGAATTGCACACGACCATACAACAGAACATCGATTGCACTAAGCAAGAGTGCGTAAAAACTTGCTCAAGGTCCGTATACACAGTGACTGCCTATAATTAGCAGGCTCGAGGATTCACTATTATATGCAAGGCGACATTGTAACCTATAAACTTCACGTCTGTACTAAAGCTCCGTACCCGTTGACCCTAGGCCCGACCCGTGAAATGCGCCATCGGGTACGGGTAAACATTCAGCATGGTGGGTAAGAGTCTCCCGTATACTCTCCGTGTTACAGGCAGAGCACTCCATCCATTCAGCTATCGTGGATACACAGCTATCAACAATGGATGGGCGCTTATTGTTTGGACTCTATGGCATAGATGTGTGCAAAAACTCTGAGCATTTAGTTCTTACAGATGAAATGACTGCTCTTAGCGAAATTCAGCAAAATTGAGTCTATACTCTATATAGCAAAGGAAGCGCTTTCAAGAGAGAGATATAGAGTATATGCAATACTTAGACGATGTCTAAGATATAGATGTCTAAACGATGTTTAGGACTTGCCTGTCTAGATATATAAGTTTAGATACATCATATCTAGATACATCATGTCCAGGTACATCATGTCTAGATACACCATTAATTCATTCATTCATTACTTGAATTTGTATAGCGCCTCTTCAAGGGAACTACTCAGAGGCGCTCCCAACCCCAGGGCAGCCAAATAGGAACATTTTAAGTTGAGAGAGGAATGCCTGAGAAGGGGTTCTATAGGAAGGGAGCGGAGTAACAGAGGGAATTGTCTAGATGTCTAGATAAATCGTGTCTAGATACATCATGTCTAGATACATCGTGTCTAGATACAACGTGTCTAGATAGAATCTGATAGATCATTCAATTCAATTCAATTTATTGATCCCACAAAAAAAGAAACAATCAGGAGAAGTGAAAAAAACAAGCAGTAGCATGACATCGAGTTGCATATTTCCATATAATATGTGAGACGTGCTTGATAAACTTAATCAGCACAATGTGTTGTCCATATCTAGACACATCGTGCTTGCATACATCATGTCTAGATACATCGTAGATACATCATGTCTAGATAGACCTAACTACAGCGTAAAACAGATATTTGACAGCACTATAGACTCCGTGCGGGCCTATCAATCAATCAAATAAAATGAAAAACACCAGATGTAGATGTAGAGCAATGGTCAATCAAGTTTAAGAATGTCTGTATTGATTCCAGTCAGACAGAGACAGATAGACAGAGACAGACTGACAGACAGATATAGACAGGCAGACACAGACAGATAAAGCCAAATACACTTGTATGGACTGACGATAAACATCTGTTGCGAACTGTAAGGGAACATAACATGTATAATATATATCAATCGAAATAATCGGAACCCAGATATTAAGCTTAATGCACATCTTCAAAGGCACTATTTTAAGTGGATACATTTATGCATTCATTTATACATGCATTGATACGCACATACAAACACGCATACATACATATAAGACACACATACATAAACATAATATTATGCATACATACATACATGCATCCATACATACATACATACATACATACATACGTATATCACACACATACATAAACATACATAAACATACATAGATACATACAAACATACATACATACATGATACCTACATACATACATACATGCATACATGCATATGTATACCCATTACACACGCATACATACATACATACATACACGCATACATGCATGCATACATACATACATACATATACACACATAAATACATACATACATACACACATACATACATATTCTTACTTATATACACGCATATACATACATACATACATGCATACATACATATATACATACACACATACACACATACATTCATACATACATACACACATACATACACACATACACACATACACACATACACATACATACACACATACATACATACATCCATACATCCATACAAATGTCATACATACATACATACATACACATATACATACATACACACATACATACACACATACATACATACATGCATACATACACATATTCATTCAATTCAATTCATTTATTGATCCCGGAAAAAACAAGACAAAATACACTTAACAAATCAGTAAAGAAAAAGCATTTTCTGCAAACAAAAGTATAGGTAAATACAGAACTTATATAGCAAATTATCTGGGAACAAAAGGCACACCTGAAGGGACGAGTCCCGCTAAGTAGGGCCTAAACATATTAATGTAAGGCTGGATAGATAAGTAAGCATGTACTAGTGTAAGGACTGTGAGCAGAGGATCACGGATCATGTGGCAATATTTAGTATGTATGTACGAGTAATAAGTCTTTTGAAGTGAGATAGATTTGTAACACCTTGAATATCCCTATAGGTAAGTTGTTCCAAGTCAGAGGACCCTGGTACTGCATTGTGAATTTACGGGTGTTGGTTCTAGCATGTGTAGACATATAAGTTCGATTACTTCTAGTAGCTATAGCTTTCGTGACAGGAGTAAAAAAGATAGAAAAGCAGGAGGTAAGATATACATATACATATGCATATACAATGTTATACATATACATATACATTCATACATACATACAAACATACAAACATATGCACAATTGCACATACATGCATGCATACATACATACATCGATAATCTTACAGAAAAAATACCGACCGCATCAATGGATCCTGGAATCTGCTGCTGCTGCTGCTTGATGCTGGCTTTGGCTCTGACTCTGAATCCAATTGCAATCTAGAGTGAGTGATTCAGATTTCGGGAATCAGATGAATCAATGACAATGAAGCAGAGATCGCTCTCACAATCGATGCTCATGTAGACGGAACGGCAGTTTATAAACATGGCACCAGTCGTATGCATCGATCTACCGGGCACCAGTATATATTCGCCTTCAGTGCGCATGCCTGAGTAGATCTATGGCACGGTCTCCGCCTTTCTTTATGTTTCTCCAATGCCCGGCATACAGGAACAGCCCCATATGCTCCATGTATACTTATGACCTCATGTATAGATATATTACATGGACAAGAATAACACAGGAATATACATACATGAGCATATATTATATATATTTGTGCAGCTATTCATTTATAACATATATATTTTCTATGTATATCCACTCACTACATGTATATATATATATATACATATATATATATATATAAGAAATATTTCTACTTCAAGTGACTCCACACAGTTGTGCTGGATGAATACATCTGGGAACCACCAAATAGCGTACATTCTTGTTCGTATATATATTTAATAATGTACATACATAATGCCATATTTGACGGCCACGAGTCGTGGGTTATTGTTGTTATAGATGTGTGTGTGGGTGTGTGCGCGCGTGTCGATTCTACAGGAAGTGGCAATATACGAAGACTATATATGGACATACAAGTCTTTTCATTTCCTCTCTATAGATGGCGCATCGTCTGGTTTTTTGCATGCTTGCCACATATGTATACGTATATATTATGTATAGACCATTTGCCTTTGGTAACAAATACAAGCATATTCTGTCGTTTCATAGTGATTTGTCGATGTAATATGAAACTATGACGTCTTGATATTGCATATTATAATGTAAATGTCATATATTCTTTATTCCATATACTGATATTTTAATATATGTTAGTCCATACTTTCAATTCTCTTTCGCCCTTTTCATTTGAACAAGGAAACAGTGTTTGATTTCCCCATCCACAAAATAGGCGGGCTAAGTCGGCACTATATACTGAAACTGAAAAGGCCAAGAAACTAAATAGAAACTGGAATGGGCAAAACTTTAATAGAAACTAAAATGTGGCAATTTCTATTAACTGAAACTGAAACTGAAATAAACCTAAAACTTTAATCACACTGGTAGCCCAGCAGTATACACCGTATACAGTTGTGCTTCTCAGACTTTCTGATGCTGCGGATCGATAATTGTTTTTACAGCATGCTTCTCAAACTTTCTGATGCTGCGGATAGATAATTGTTTTCCCTGCATGCCATGTATACCATGGACCGACTTTTCCAACATCAACTTCTTATATGACAGGTTATATTAAAATTTTGATTTCATAATATTGTCACTGTTTATTACAGCTATAGGCCTATACTTTTGTCACTGTGCGTGTCTAAAACTGTTTCTTGTGTTTAGACCTAAACACTGCGACTGCCTATTGTTATTTTATTTCAGTACAATCAAAATTGTGATTCCGGTTATAATTCTGCGGTCCGGAAACCATGCAGTCACTCGCTTACCGGTATCGGGCCGCGGACCACAGTATGAGTACCGTAGAGAACAGCTTGTAGTATAATGTATATACACCATGTAGAGAACACCATTGGGACTGTAATGTATTGTTTATGGTGTAACCCCAGTGGCACCAGCATTTATGAAGCCCTGTATCATGATTCAGCAGACTTGGACAGCTGTCGCCTGTCAAGTTTAGATTGAAGCTTGCTTTGGGGCCTGGTCTTTAATTTCGCCAACTGTTTCGATTTCCCCGTAGTCAATGATTTCTTGCACATGTACACTGTGTCCCGTTGAAAAGTATACTCTAAAAAAGTGTCATAACTCGGTCAAAACTTTTAGCATTTGCCTGAAATTTTAAGAACAACAGTAGCCATATTACCACCAAATAATAACGCCGTTTGGAAATGCTGGTGATTTTGTCAAGTTTATGAACGTTTGAGATGAAGTACTGAAAAGGGGAAATTTCAACATACAAGCGCCGTAAGGAAGTGAAGTTCAGCTACAGCTGGTGTTCAAAAAGTTCTCCTTGTTCACGGACACACGACCGTAGACGTGGACGCCACTGTTTGATGGCCCGGTCGATGATCACGTGGTAAAACAGCTGCCACTCTTCAATCAGGTAGGCTAATCGACGTCACGAATGCGGGAACGATAAACGCGCTCCTCCAGTATACGCTCCAGATTTGATAGGCCTTAGGCCTAGTCCACTGGATTGAGGTCTGGACTGTTGGGCGGCCACAGCTGCATAACCCTTTTTTGCCGCAATACTTTAATAAAATTTTTATCATCTTTTGTAAACGCCATGTTTCTTTATTGTTTATACTAAAATAAGAGACGTATTCCTT
>JACEVL010000024.1:611046-633546 GCA_020284085.1 Aporrectodea caliginosa | reverse complement strand
AGAACTTAAAGAGAAAGTAGTATACTGAGCTACTGAGGTCCAGTGGGTGGGATGGGTTTGAGACGACATCACATGGGATTCGAATCTCGGTCCTTCATTCATTCAACCATTCATTTATTTTTTTAACCATCAGAAGAGAAAACGAACAAATGAAACAATACGGCAACGGTCTGACATGTACTGGCTACACGGAGGCCCAGAAGGGATCACGGATCCCGCTAAATAGGGACACCTAAACATGTAAATAAAATACAGCCCGTAAAAACAAAGTTTTTTACTATATCCATCTAGTATCCTATTCAATTCAATTCAATTCAATTTGTTTATTGGTCCCAATAACAAAAAGCAAAACAAGTAATATTTAACAGTAGTTAGACACAAAGCATAGTCATTTAATATACAATTATCACAGCATAAACAAGGGAGCAATAGGCTCACCCGAAGGGAATAATCCCGCTGAATGGGGGCCTAATTGCAAAATAATATCAACAAATCTTAGTAGTGACAAGTACTTAACACAGTGGCAGTAGCTTGGGAGCCCAGAAATAATTGCGTTGAGGTAGCTTCCCTCCGCCTTACGGTAAAACAAAAGACAATAAAACAAAAAAAAGAACTGAATAATTGCAATGTTATTTAACATTTTTATTTAACATTTCTTATTGTGTGTGCACGGATTTGAATTTTAAATGAGGCTAGACTCATGGCTGCGCGAACACATTCTGGTATGCTATTCCATATGAGGGGACCCTGGTATTTGATAGAAAACTTTCGGGTATTTGTTCTGGCAAATATGCTTATGTAGACTCTATTATTTCTAATGGCCTTGTCGAGTAAGTTTGGTTTGAAGTAGGCTGAGAAAGCTTGTGGGAGGAGGTTATTCTCATATTGGTACATAAATATACTAGTTTGAATAAATTTAATCTGAGATATTTTCAGGAGGTTAAGTTGCAAATACAGTGAGTCAGTGTGGGTGTTGATAGGAGATTTGGTAATGATTCTTATGGCTTTTTTCTGTAGTATGTTTAGTTTTAGTAAGTGAGTGTCATATGTAGAAGTCCAGACAAAATTGCAATAGTTTAAATAAGGATGTATAAGTGTAAAATATAGATTTTTGAGTATGTGTGTTGGAAGCAGATAGGATAACCTGCGAATTATTCCAGTGTTTTTAGAGATTTTTTAGCAATTTCAGCAATATGTATGTCCCACTTTTAAGTGTTGATCAATGTAAACCCCTAGGAATTTAGATGAAGAGACTTGAGGAATTAACTTATTATCAATTGTCAGAGCATTGTCAGGAGTTGGAACAGGTTTTTTGTTAGACCTGAAGATGATGTAATTTGTTTTAGATAGGTTAAGCGAGAGTTTGTTGGCTTTAAACCAGTCATTAGCTAGTTCTAGATCATTATTTGCTATTTTAATTAATTGGTCATATGAGGCATGTGAGTAGAAGGCATTGGAGTCGTCTGCAAAGAGAATGTAATGAAGAAGAGATGCAGAATTGGGAAGATCATTGATGTATATTAAGAAGAGTAGAGGCCCAAGTATTGAGCCTTGAGGAACCCCAAAGACTATGTTTTGAAAACTTGATAGCTTGCCATTACAAGAAACTTGCTGGCGTCGGTTATTTAGGTAGCTTGAAAACCATGCAAGTGCAACTCCTCTGATTCCATAAGTTTCAAGTTTGTATAACAAGATTTTATGGTCAACCGTATCGAATGCTTTGGCCAGGTCGAGAAAAATTCCAATGGAATATTCATTGTTATCCATGGCTTGAGAGATTTTATCCTGTATATCAATTAGTGACATATATGTCGAATGCCCTGGCTGAAAGCCATGTTGGAAGGGGTAAAGGATTTTAGATTGGCTAATAAAAGAGTACAGCCTGTCATACATAACCCTCTCAAACAACTTGGAAAAAAAAGGTAATATAGAGATAGGTCTGAAGTTAGAAACCTCATTTTTATTTCCTTGTTTATAAATCGGTATTACTTTAGCTAATTTAATATCAGATGGCACCTCTCCAGTTCTAATCGAGCAATTTATTATTTCGCTTAGTGGAGTTGCTAGTATATCCATAAGTGGCGATAATACATGCGGATTGAGGTCATCAGGTCCAGTGCTGTGAGTATCTTTAAGGGTTTTGTTGATAGCAATTACCTCATAGGAGGAAGTTGGTAGCATAGCAAAGGAATTCAGTGAAGAGGCCGGCATATAATCTTGATATGATTTTTTTTATAGAGGTATATTTTGTGCTAGAGATTTAGGTAAGTTCGTAAAATGAGTATTAAATATGTCAGCTATAAGTTCAGAGTCGTCTATTTTATTGCCATTAATTACTATTTCTTTTATAATCGTATCCTTATTTTCAGTACTAACGATGGATTTAATTAGTTGCCAAGTTTTTTTGATGTCATGGTTATATTTAGCAAATTCATTACTATAATAGTCTTGTTCCAGTTTAGTACGTATTGCTTTATACTTATTACGGTAAGCGGTAAATATGGCTTTATTTGCCAGAGTAGGATTTTTTACAAATTTAATGTATAGTTTTTCTTTCTTTTTTGTAGAATTTAATAGTCCTTGAGTCATCCAAGGATTCTGAGCTGCTTTTCTTTTATTAGTGGTTCTGGGCCTTAAAGGAAAAGCTTGGTCATAATTAAGCCGTATTAATTTTATAAATAAAGCATATGCTAAGTCAGATTCATTTTTGCTGCAAAGTGATAAAACTGGTGACCAGTCTACTTTGTCTAGTAATAGTCTAAAGTTAGAGGTGGTAGTATCATTTACGGTCCTTACTAATTGAGGATTACCTAATTTATTTAGGGGTTTAGAAGTATTCTCAATCCAGGTTATAATGGGTAAGTGATCCGAAATATCAGATATTATTATAGCAGAGTTAGTGACAGAGGCAGGAGAATTAGTGAAGATGTTATCAATTAGGGTGGCTGTAGTGGGAGTTATTCTAGTAGGTTGGAGGATCATGGGGAGAAAGTGGTGAGAGGTAAGGCAGTTGGTAAAGTCAGCAGTGGGATTATGAGTCTCCGAAGCCAATAAGTCGATGTTAAAATCTCCAGTTATAAATATCCTTTTATTTTTATTTTTATAAATGGTTAGCAAGTCAATTAGAGATTCAAATTCAGTATTAAAGAAATCTAGATTAGTACCAGATGGTCTGTATATGACTCCTACGACAATATCCGTATTTTTTGTAGATGGAATGTTAATAAATAAGCTTTCAAAAGAGGTAAAAGAAGTGGGGATGATCATTTCCTTATAACTAATATCCTCCCTAGTGAACAACCCGACACCTCCTCCCCTTCCCTCCCCTCTATTCCTGTATGTAAAGGTATAACCAGGAATATGGACCGTATCAGCGGTGTTGTCAGATAACCAGGTCTCAGTGACAGCAAGAATTGAAGTAGGCAATTGTTGTAATAGAGTTTGAACCTCGTTTAGTTTAGAGATGATGCTTCTAGTATTAAGATGTAAGATGGCAAAGGATGGTTGATCAGTATGGAATCTATTGGATGCTTGTGAAGGAGCTAAGTACTCACACTCCCTGACAAGGTCTACAAAGTAATTAATATCAGAGTCCAAGTCTTTATTATTTAAAAGTGGTTTCCTGAGATCATCATTGTCTGTTGTGTTCAAGGAGTTGAGTTTAGGAAGTTTACCTATGTTTGAAATTTTAGATTGTAAGTTTAGTTTCTCATTAGATTCGTGTGTCCCCTTTAAACATTCATTACAATTCCAGGAGTCCACAGTCAAAGTATTGTCTCTATTAGTAATACAAGTTGCATGATAGGATCTAGCACACAAGGAGCAAGTGTAGTCTCCCTCCCGCTGGTTTATTATGTCCGTGCACACACAACAATAACCAAAAGTGGCAACTTGCCGAGAAATGTTATTCAGTACTAAAAAAAACACAAGTCAAAATAAGAAACACAAAACAATAACACGAAAAGCAAGGGACGCAATCAAAGCAGTCGGGCCAAAATCGACATTCACCATAAGTACAATTGGTATAACATAGTTAGAGTTTAAGTCATCATTTAAGTAAAAAGTATATAGTCAAGGAGGTCATGGAACAGTCAGCAAGTGAGCAGTACTAGATAAGAGTAAGCTGAAGAGAATGATGAAAGATTCTCGTAGAGATCAACAAAGAAGATAAGCGATATTAATATGGCAGTTCTCCTTCTGATCAATCAGTTGTTAGGCAGTGTTTCATTGAGTGCTTAGGACCCTGCTAGAATGACAGTAAACCTGTAATTTACTTCAAGATGATAGTAGGTCACAAAGTCATAAAATTCTACAATAGATAAATCAGTAATAGTTCCATAACACAGTAGGTTATCTCGGCATATCCATGTAAAGATAACTGACTCGCAGAAGCAGTGATTCATATTATTCTAAGATAAATTCTTAAGCAATGCATCATTGTGTTCAGATGTTATTTATTTAATAGTGTGCCTATAGTCACATTATGTACAGTAATGTTTGCATAGCGCATACATCCATATGTGTAAAGGAATAACATCTGTAATTGAACTCAATTTAACAGTGTGGCAAAACATCATAAGACACTAGAACGTGCACATGTACTCTGAAAATAGTTCGCGTTCATTTTACGTCATAGCGTGCGTTTAATGAGGCAGCGCGCCCGTTTTTGTTGCGGCCAATGACAACGCTGCGTTTGGGAAAAGTTGATTCCCTGATTCGAAAAGTTGAGTCCCCGATTCTATAAGCTAGCCTTTTTTGGGGAGCTGAAATTTTTATAGAATGAAGTGTCTGCGAGGGCGAGTCTATCTGCCAAGTTTCAGGACGATTGAATGATTGTAAGTGATCGAATTAGTCGTCGCAAGATTTGACTTTTTAGCCTGTGGCTCAAAAAAAGCAAGCAAGCAAGCAAGATTTTCGTAAGTTAAACTAGATGGATAAAAATACAGATAAGAAAAGAAAGGCAGCCAATCGATACTTAGATTGGTGTAAGCCTTGGACTCAAAATCAAACAAACAAACAAGAAACATAAGATGGGTCCTTCAAAATCACATTAGCAAAAGAGTAAACAATCTTAACTAAAATAGCATTACAGACAAATCATCCAATTTACCTTCCTGTAATGAGAAGAGAAGAAGTCCTTTTGGCTAACTCCGTAATCGTTACCTCGAAATTTCTATAGGCCTATCGCTATACTTTAACGCTAGGTGCAGGGCACCAGTTTTTTCACGAGCGCCTGCGTCTAGTCAGAGGGGTTGTCAAGAGATATCAAGTGTGTTACAAGTCGACGAGAGAGGCAGCCATCGATATGAAGTGCTAGCGACTTAATTTTCTTAGCCTCGCAATATGACAGCGGTTGTCTAGCCCTCTGCATATCCGTCCCATCTTCAAAGTGCATGCATGTACGGTCTATTTATTCATTTTCAGAGACATGGAAGGACATAATTATATACATGGAATGGCAAGGAGACAAAAGGACGCATGCAGACACGGAGGAACAGAGACATTAAATGAAACAGAAGGACAGAGATAGGAAAGGACAGAGAGACGGAAGAATAAAGACACGGAATAGAAAACATGGAATGAAAGAGACACTCAAAGGGAGGGAGAATGATCCGTATAAATAATATGCTAGTATTAAACATTTTCTTTCGGCGTGATAGATGCTATGCATAAAGTGCGTATACGTTAGGAATGTTCAATGTACCAGAAACACGACAGAGAAAGAAAAAGACAGAAAGAGAGAGAGGGAAAGAGAGACAGACAGACAGACAGACAGAGAGAGAAAGAGAGAGAAAGAGAAACAGAGAGAGACAGAGACAGAGACAGAGACAGAGACAGAGACAGAGACAGAGACAGGGAGACAGAGACAGAGACAGAGAGAAAGAGACAGACAGAAACAGAGCCAGACAGACCGAGAGAAACAGCTTCTGCGGTATATGGCATATGTCGCATAAGCATTAAGCACCGGTCGATGCGACTCAAACACACACACACACACACACACACACACAAACACACACACAAACACACACACACAAACACACACACACACACACACACACACAAACACACACACACACACACACACGCACACAGACTCACATACTCACACACACACACACACGCACAAACACACAAACAAACACACACACACACACAAACAAACACACACACACACGCACACACACACACGCACACACACACACGCACACAGACTCACATACTCACACACACACACACACGCACAAACACACACACACACACACACGCACACACACACACACACACAAACACACACACACAGACTCACATGCTCACACATACACGGATAGGCATCGAAGACAAGAAATGATGACGGATAATCCGGCGGATGACGTCCGAAGCACTTTGCGTCACTCCATACGTCAGTATAAAGGAATAAAGGGAAAGCGACACGCGGAGGATTACGCCGGGGAAGAGGGAGGGGATGAGTTGGAGGAGGATCATAAATACAAAAGGGGCGAAAAAAGAGGAGCAATGAAGGAGGAGGAGGAGGACGAGGACGAGGACGAGGATAAGAATGAGGAAAATGTTAAACAAGAGGATAAGGATTGAGGAGTCGAAAGATCATGAGGAAAATGAATAGAAGATGAGGAAAAACGAGGAAAAAGAAGAAGAGGAGTAGGATAAGAAAAAGTGTAAAGAAAAGAAGGAGAATGAGGAATTGAGGATAAATGGATAAAGAGAGCAAGAGAGAAAAATTAGAAGAGAGACAGAGAGAGACAGAGAGAGAGACAGACAGAGAGAGACAGAGACAGAGACAGACAGAGAGAGAGAGACAGAGACAGAGACAGAGAGAGACAGAGACAGAGACAAAGATAGATAGAGAGAGAGAGAGAGAGAGAGAGAGAGAGAGAGACAGAGAGAGACAGACAGAGACAGAGACAGAGACAGAGACAGAGACAGAGACAGAGACAGAGAGAGACAGAGACAGAGACAGAGACAGAGACAGAGACAGAGACAGAGACAGAGACAGAGAATGAGACAGAGACAGAGACACAGAGACACAGAGACAGAGAGACACAGAGACAGAGAGACACAGAGACAGAGAGACAGAGAGAGACAGACAGAAAGAAAGAGACAGACAGAGACAGACAGAGAGACAGGGACAGACAGAGAGACAGAGAAAAAAATGGATGATGGAAGTATAGGCCTGTATACGAGAAGGGTCAAAGCTGTCTTACGCATAGTATCGTCGTGAACGATCAGGAAATAAAACAGGCATTGTGGCTGTCATAAAACGTTATATGAAATACCTGCCCGCGAAATATCTACGCTTCAGCATCAGAGGATGTCAGAAACAGGTGGCAGAGGTATTCTGGCCATTGTAACGCCGACAAAGTTTTATAGCTCATATTTGCCTTCAGTTCTATTAGTTTTGTATTGATCAAGCGCCGTTATCTAATGGCAAAGCATTGATCATTGACGCTGGGCAATTACTCGTATAGGCAGAGGCTTTAAATTAAACAGAAACAATGCATCTTTTATTCCATTTTTCTAAATGGCCTATTCTTTGTATGACCAATAACATAATAATGATAAATAGTGATATTGATGACGATGCCTCTTTGTTTTCCACACAAATAGCTTTGTGCTTAAATCGCCAGACTATTTAATTTACGGATGTCACCAATAATAGTGTAGGACATTATCCCCCTGGACATAATCCCCCGGACATTGTCCCCCCGGACATTGTCCCCCCAGGGTAGGACATAATCCCCCCAGTCTAAGATATAATCGTACAATATTCTTGCGGAAATGCAGGAAAATGATGAAAATAATTGTTGGCCTAAATGGAAGTTTGATTTATAAGATGTATAAGTGTTTTCGTAAGTAGAAGCTGCATCGATTAAATTAAGTTTTTATTTAGTTGAACCAAAGACTTGTTAGTGTCAATCGGTTCTTCAGTTATTAAGTGAAGACTTGTTAGTGTCATATAAATTTTAAGTTAAAACGTGTTAATGTATGTTAGTTGCTAACAAAAGTGCCCCATAGCTGAAAAATTGCCAACAATTCTAAAATCGGATGCTATGTCCAAGTCTAACTATAGTCTTCACTTTATAACTGATTCACCGATTGACACTAACAAGTCTAAACTTTCGTACTGCTTTTGAACTGAGTGACATTAACAAGTCTTAAGTTTAGGTCTACACCTGAATGAAATAGCCAACAAAAACGGCAATTAAGGTTTATCAATGACATGCAGACTATAGGCTATTTACACAGAGGGGGGGGATTTTGTCCGGGGGGGATAATGTCCTACGCAAAATGGGGGGGGGACACTGTCCGGGGGACAATGTCCGGAGGATAATGTCCGGGGGATTATGTCCAGGGGGGATAATGTCCGTTCCTCCACCAATAAATGTGCGATAGCTTAGTGGTTAGCGTCTTAGGCTGTCAACCTATAGGGGTTGGGTTCAAATCCCCGTCAGGACGGAAAGCTATTTCAAGAGTTCCGCTCCACGTGCACAGAATAATGAAATCGATTATATTATGTATAAGCTGCGTACATTGACTGTGCACTCTCAGTGGGATGATCAGACTGCAAGGGAGAGGACCGGCCATCCACCTTAGCATGCCGAAATTAAGAAAATAAAGTCGCTAGCACTTAATACCCATGTAATCCTCTCGCTAGTGTGTCGAGAAACTTCCTCCTTCATCGTCCTAATACCTACTTAAGAATCCGCTGTTTATCAGTAACCGTTTATGAGAGTCCTTTGTGAAGGAACAGGAGGAGGAAGAGGAAAAGGAGGATGGGACTGAGTGAGAAGACGAGATAGGACAGTCGATACATTGTTATAAAGTCGCTTTTATAGCGCATTTACTTCTTTCTTCGTGGCGACGCACAAACCGTGCTTTGTCTGCAAAGAAAGAACTAAATGCGCTATAAAAACAAACCACAATCACACACATCATTCATTTTAAAGACACGAGAATGACCTGGAAGTGCTACTGCTAGTACAGAGACATTTATTTATATAGCGTCATAGTCTGCGCACGGATGGATGTGTACTGCATTAATATCGAAGGAGAGATACGGTTCAGGCAATCACCAGTTTATTTCACAACGGCCAAAACGACATGATATATATATATATATATATTTATTTAATACAGATTTAGATCTATATATCTAGTATATATGTAAATGTATTGGATGTAATATCAGTGTATACAAACATTCAATATTATATATAAATTTTATACTAGTCCTTATAATACAACTGCATTTACATTTTGATTTGGACCATAAAGAATATTATAACTTGAAACCATAGTCGTATACGCTAGCAATGAATACGTCAAAATTTATAATAATTTAATAACTTTGCAATTTCTATAGCGCCGAGCTGGGTCTAATGCATAAGGCATCAACCGATGGCGATACATAAATCAAGCCGAGGTCAAGTCAACCCCAATAAATTAGGTTGATCCACTGAGATAGAGAGGCGGCATATATGGTGCATAAACCAACTGAAAGGGGTCAGGTTCGAGTTCAGACGACTATAGTGGATATAATTAAGTCCATCGGATCACTTGGTAAGGTTTTTACATAAAATGTTCTATTTAAAAGTTAATGAAGTGCAGTGAGTGTACAAAGGAGACTCAAAAACAGATTACCGATGCAAAAAACCTGAACCATGTGTAGGGGAGCCCGGGGCAAGAGAAGGGACATGCCACTTTTGTCTCGGTCTCCCGGTCTCCCCTACCTAAATACACACTACACAGTTGCAATGTAATCAAGGACTCGAAAATCGAGTTCAGAATTCAAACTTTATTTGTATAATTTAGTCACTATTTTTAGAAGCTTGAAACACCCAACCGCCTGTTAGAGGCCTACATTGATTGCAGCATTGTCACTTTTATTAGCAACTGAAATAACTTCAAGCTCCTATTATAAGCTTTGCACTGCTGTCATTTATTATCAGCAACTGGAGTAACAGTAAGTATACCTCTTACAGGCAAAACTATTTTCGTTGCTGTCGCTATAATTAGCACTTGAATCAACTTGAAGCGCCTGCTACACTATTTGCATCAGTGTCACTATTATTAGCTGCTCCGTCAACTGCTAGCGCCTATAGAAGTGTCAAATAGGTGGCCTTTATTTCTACGGCATGCGCTCCAGAGCCAGGTAGTTGATGCCCTGGAGGCTGTGCCAACTGGGTCATGACACCTGCTACACGGCGTGATAATAGCTGACTCGAGTTTCCCCGTAAATAATTTCCCCGTTCGAATAAACGCTCTTGAAGCAAACTATGCAACGGCATGCTACTTGGAAGCTCAATAATCAAAGTCTTGTATCTTGATTTTGTTTCTTTGTTGTGATTCATTGTGGGCGATCTTCAGGGTGTCGTGGATTATGGATTAATTGATTACGCTGTCCTGATTAATTGATGACGTAGTGTGTCTAAGCCACGCCCATGTCGAATCAGGTCACGCATGCGCAACTTGACATCTCCATCTCATCTGATCTGAGTTGGTTTGACCGGAATTGATTAAGAGATGTCAAAGGCTATTGTAGCCACAACACGCCGTAGCCATTATCATCTTTAAGATCATCATCATCATGATCATCATCGTCGTCATCATCGGTTTTATTTGAAGCGACCCTTGACTGATGCCTTGTAATGTAAATGTAAATGAACATTTATGTATGTATGTATGTATGTATGTATGAGCACTTGTTATAGCGCCCCTTCAAGATTTCTACTCAGAGGCGCTCCCGACTACAGCGCGGACACTGAATCGGAGTTTCACGCCGAAGCGCATGAGCAATTGCGAGTGAAGGACTTGTCCATGCAGGGTCCCTACGCGGCGGCTTGAGGTGGATTCGAACCCGCAACCCTCAGGCTGCAAGGCACCGAACATACCCCTACGCCACCGCACCCCACTGATTTATATAGCGCCCTTTAAGATATCTACTCAGAGGCGCTCTCTTCGCTAACCTGTATGATGTTAAAGGTCATTACGCACGAATATATTACATGAGTTAGCAAAACATTATGAAACCGGTTTGTGCATCATGATAAAACCGTTAAAGATAAGACAACGAGTCATGCATATGTAAGTAAGTAAGTGGCACTAAGTAAATAAGTGGCTCACACTTTAGAACAACAATACATACAAAGAGTAAAAAGGAAACACAATGTTAGTAAAATTATGCAATATTATATAAGCGTTTAGAAGTCTAGCAATAATATACAGTCACAGAAAAAAAATTGGCAATGAAAAATAAAAACATAAGCACCTAGCTTAGTAAACAATTCGAGAGAAAACTAACTCCATAAACATCTACATTTGTAAACAATTCGAGAGAGAAAACCAACATCATAAACGTCTATATCTTTACAAGCAATTCGAGAGAAAACTGACCAGTGGCGTAACGAAGAGTTTCAGCGCCCAGGGGCAAGGGTTGATGACTGAGCCCCTTTTAAATTTTCTTGTTGACTTTTAATAGTTCTTGTCATAATACTGTGTTCGACTGAAAGCTAATTTTGCGCCCAACCTGGTGCTGCGCCCGGGGCGGCTGCCCCCTCTGCCCCCCTTCGTTACGCCACTGAAACTGACAACATACACATTCGAGAGAAAACTAACCAACAAAATCTAGCTTTATAATACTGTTCAAGAGAAAACTAACATTATAGGCCTATAAGCATCGAGCTTAATATATATAGTTCGAGAGAAAAGTATCAGCTCTTATATCGGAGCGACCATAATTTTTTTATTTAATTATCAGTGTCCAGCTAAGACGTTGTGTCAGTTCTTAGCGGAAACTAGATTAAAGAGTACACAATCTGTCGAGCATAAATCACACGGATGAGAAATTGCTACAGTAACGGACAGCTTGACAACCAGACGAAGCCCAAAAACAGCCCAATCTCAGTCTATGGACATCAATAGGTCGGCTGCTTTGGCGACGGTGCCTGTCATTCAAATCAAACTTTGCCCGCGGCTTCATCTGTCATGCGCATCCAACATCACACATGCCTGACAAGTTAAACGCTGTTCCGATGATTCCAGCTGTCAGCGGCGTTATCATGGCAACCGCCGCCGCAGCTGCCGAATGGCATCTATCTAATTCCAAAGAGAAAGAGAGACAGAGACAGAGAGACAGCGAGAGAGAGCGAGAGAGAGAAAAAGAAAGACAGAGTCAGAGAGACAGAGTGACAGAGTGACAGAAAGACAGAGAAAGAGACAGAGAGACACAGAGAGAGACAGAAAAAGAGAGAGCGAGAGAGACAGAGACAGAGAGAGAGACAGAGAGAGAGAGACAAAGAGAGAGACAGAGAGAGACAGAGAGAGACAGAGAGAGCGTATGTGTGAGAGAGTGAGAGAGTTGGAGTGTGTGAGAGTGGGAGGGACCGAGGGAGGTAGAGAGAAAATAATTACACTTGTACTGTATATTCTTACACAAAGAGACCGACACAAGCAGATATAATTATGTTTGATAATGTACCATTTATGACGAACGTTTCAGAACCGGTGTGCCCGTTACTCTACATCACAGCATTCACTCAATTGTCAAGTTTGAATTACCCCAACTGCCAAACAATATATATATATATATATATAGTTTATATATATGATTGAAACTGAACAGGTGCGCGTTGCCTCGAGGTGTAGTCAGACATTTCAGTGGACAAATTGTTTTACGTTTCTGCGGACTATAATATATACATTTATATTTATACATGTAATATGGAGACTGATCGGTTGAGAGTTGTCGTTCGTTGTGTGTGGCCGGGGGGAGGACGGGGCGAGAGAGTGCATGGGGACCAAAGTCCCCGAATTGCATCCAGCACAGCCTCTGGCAACAAAAGTCATCTCCTTATCAAGGGTTAACTCATTTTCGCAATTATTCGAGCGACATCACAGCGTGTCAACAAGCGCTTCGTTCTAGACATTATTATATATAGCTATATATGGTACCCCGTCAGAACGGCCCAGGACAAATCGGCCCCGACAAAACGGCCCCGACAAATGGGCCCCGACAAAACGGCCCCGACAAAACGGCCCCGTCAAAATGGCCTCGACAAAACGGCCCCGTCATTTCGGCCCCCGTCATAACGGCCCCCGTCATATCGACCCCCGTCATATCGGCCCCGTCAAATCGGCCCCAGTCAAATCGGCCCCAGTCAAATCGGCCCCAGTCATATCGGCCCCAATCACATCGGCCCCTCGCAAAATATCCCATGTCCCAAGTACGTTTAAGTTGGATTGGTGAATAGAATTCTTTGCGTATATAGAACTCGGATTGGTAAAACCGTAGTTTACGTTGCCAAATTATTTTATGTGGTCAGTTTAAAATGGAAGTTGCATTGCTGAAAATAATTTTGGCGTTAAAATGGAAGTTGGATTTATGAAAAATGATACGTTGCGTAAATAGAAGTTTGGATTAATGATATTTGTCATTGAAAGCATTTAAATAATTAAATACGCCAACCAGTTAGCATTAGACGATGGTCCCCGCAGTCCATTGCCCAGCTGAACTGTCGCTTGAGGCCTCATATCAACAAAGTAAGCTTAAAAGTACTTGCAACATTGGATATTTTGTATGGGGCCGATATGACTGGGGCCGATATGACTGGGGCCGATTTGACGGGGGCCGATATGACGGGGCCGATATGACGGGGGGCCGATATGACGGGGCCGATTTGACGGGGCCAATTTGACGGGGCTGTTTTGTCGAGGCCATTTTGACGGGGGCCGTTTTGTCGGGGCCGTTTTGTCGGGGCCCATTTGTCGGGGCCGTTTTGTCGGGGCCGATTTGTCCTGGGCCGTTCTGACGGGTCACCTACTACTACTACTACTACTGCTGCTGCTGTTACTACTACTAATATTAATAATAATAATAATAATAATAATAATAATAATAATAATAATAATAATAATAATAATAATAATAATAATAATAATAATAATAATAATAATAATGATAATAACAATAATAGTAGTAATAATAATAATAAAGATAATGATGATAATGATAATAGTAATAATATAAATAAGGACATAACATCACTTGGACTAACGCTAAGAGGAGCAAAGGACTTGACAAATGAATGAGGACAATGGAGACAGACACAGAAATGGTTGACGTCAATAACTGATGATGATGATGATGATGATGGTGATGATGATGATGATGATGATGATGATGATGATGATGATGATGATATATACACCCGGCGGCATATATATATCATATATATTATGGTCACTTGGTCACTTGAATACCTGGCTCCAAGATTACAAATATACAAATTTCCCCTACATCATACATCTGTTCATTTGTATATAGGGCCCTTCTTCAAACTCTAAAGACGAAATTACTATTTTCGAATTAAATTATTATATTAATATTTATAATATAATTTTACTTACGTACACATTTGTTTCCGTGAATGACATATATATATAATAGGGCCTTTAGAGTTTTAAACTGACGCTCTATAATTGCTCCAAAGCATGATACATGTTATAATCATGGGAGTCGGATTTCTAAAAACAAGTAGACCTTAACGTCCTGTGATGATTCATCAGCGGCAGATTGTCTGTCTGCGTGTGGCATCTTCCTCGTGTGAGGTCACTGTGCACTCGACATTCCTTGCATACATAACATGGGGCGCGGTGGTGTAGGGGTATGTTCGGTGCCTTGCAGCCGGAGGGTTGCGGGTTCGAATCCACCTCAACCCGCCGCGCATACGGACCCTGGGCAAGTCCTTCACTCGCAATTCATTCATTCATTCATTCAGAGCATTTATATAGCGCCCCTTCAAGAAACTACTCAGGAGCGCTCCCGCCCAAGCCACGACTAAAGAAAAAGACTTGAGGGACTTGTAAAACCCTGTCAGATGGCTTACAAGTAAAAACGGAGCTTAAGTGGTAGGTCATTCCAAATGGAAGGGCCAACAACCGAGAAAGCACGGCGCTGCCTAATAGCCAAGCGAGTCCGTGGAACAAGGAACTCACCCCTCGTCGCAGAGCGAAGCACCCGACGCGCTGGAACATCAGACACTGGGCGGCAAAGATCACGCAAGTAAGATGGAGCGCAGCCAAGAACACAACGAGAAACAAGAGCAGCAATGCGATATGAGATACGCTGAGACACAGGCAGCCAATGCAACACATCACGCATGTATGCAGAGACAGGAGAGTACTTAGGAAGCCGTCAATTGCTCATGCGCTTCGGCGTGAAACTCCGATTCAGTGTCCGCGCTGTAGTCGGGAGAGCCTCTGAGTAGAAATCTTGAAGGGGCGCTATAACAAGTCCTCATACATACATAAATGCATACATACATACATACATACATACATACATACATACATACATACATACATACATACATACATACATACATACATACATACATATACACTTTAATAACATGTATACGTTTATGTGGGATTGAATCCTTAGTCTTACAACCGCCTGTAGTTTTCATGGGCATTACTTTGACTTGTTACAGTGGTGTCAGGTCACCACCACTTTAAGAATGGTGGTGACAATCACCACCACTTTAAGAATGGTGGTGACAATCACCACCACTTTAAGAATGGTGGTGACAATCACCACCACTTTAAGAATGGTGGTGACAATCACCACCACTTTAAGAATGGTGGTGACAATCACCACCACTTTAAGAATGGTGGTGACAATCACCACCACTTTAAGAATGGTGGTGACAATCACCACCACTTTAAGAATGGTGGTGACAATCACCACCACTTTAAGAATGGTGGTGACAATCACCACCACTTTAAGAATGGTGGTGACAATCACCACCACTTTAAGAATGGTGGTGACAATCACCACCACTTTAAGAATGGTGGTGACAATCACCACCACTTTAAGAATGGTGGTGACAATCACCACCACTTTAAGAATGGTGGTGACAATCGCCACCACTTTTTGGCCATGGGTTGAGATACTTTGCGAAATGGCAGCGCTATTTTGACTTGAATGAAGTTCATCATCATCATCATCATCATCATCATCGTCGTCGTCGTCGTCGTCATCGTCATCGTCATCGTCATCGTCATCGTCGTCATCATCGTCGTCATCGTCATGGTCGTCATCATAATCAGTTCCTGACGCCAGCCATTTGGCGGCGATGGGTACGAATAAAGTATCTCCAATCTTCCTCGGCCATTTGTCAAGTCCAGTGCACCCCTTAGCGTCAGTCCAAGTGATGCTATGTCTTCATTTATATTGTCTATCCAGCGTAGTCTTGGTCTGCCTTTGTTTCTTTTTCCTTCGAATCTTGCGTATACAACGGGCATTCATTCTACATGTCCAAACTAAGTTCAAGCAATGTAAATTAGCGGCGCTGTATTCTTGCATAATTAACTATGGAAATACTGATAGATACATCATGCCTTCACGTTAGCTTACTTACTTATTGTTTTATGTTGCATATATTGGCGAAGTCATTCATCTTCTTGTAGTTGACACCCTTGGTAGTGTACCTCCTTGTTCTCGATACTGATGAACACGAACATGGACTCGACATGTCTGCATTATCCATATCTTGATGTCAGTTACCTAAGTGCGGATGACACATGTGCTGAATGCATCACTGGTGAGTGGTGAGACTGCCTTTACTCGCACTTGATAGAGATACCTTTTTAACTGAGTCCTGTATGTATTCATGTCTACCTCGTTTCTCCGGTGACTTCTGACAACTCTTTGTAGCGTTCTTGCGTTCCGTGTTTGCTCTAGGGCTGATATTTTCCTTAGACGTAAAATTAGTCTTCATGTGGGAGATGAGGTGCTGAAAGAGCCTGGGTTTTCGATACTGTAGAAAAGACAATGTAGGAAACAGAAAGGAGTCGGAATACGATTTCAGGCTTAGTATTATAAATAGACAGAAGGATGAGTCGAAGAGACAGAGGAGGACAAGGATGAGGAGCAGAAGCAGGAGGAGGAGCAGGAGGAGGAGCAGGAGGGGAGGAGGAAGAAAAGGAGGAGGGATCAGGAGCAGGAACACGATGGGGAAAAGGAAGAAGACGACGAAGATGAAGTTAGAAGAATAACGAGAACGAGAAGCGAGGAAAATGGCGGAATTAGAAGAAGGAGATAGAAGGAAAAGAGAAGGAGGAGGAAGGAGAGATGGAGAACGAGAAGTTAGGAAAATAAGGAAGAAGAAAGAGATAGGAGACAATGGAGGAGGAAAAGAGATGGAGAATGATAATGGCTGGTTAGCGATGCCTGGGGCAGAATGTCTTGAATGGTGCTAAATGGTAATAGAGACAATTTCGTCCCTCGCAAGGAACTCAATTTTTGAAGACAAATCTCATCAACACCTCCTCCACCATCTGGACCAAGTCAAAGAGACGACAGATGGAGCTACAGACGCCGCCATGGCTGCTGATGCTGATGCTGATGCTGATGCTGCTGCTGCTGCTGCTGATGCTGCTGCTGCTCTTGCTGCTGCTGCTGCTGATGCTGCTGATGCTGCTAATAGGCATAATACTATTAGGCGCATTATAACGGCAACGTTTATGTCGGCAACATCATGAATCTCGTAATTACCAGTGTCTTCATAATTGTCGTCGTCATCGTCATCATCACCATCATCATCATCATCATCATCATCATCATCACCATCATCGTCGTCGATATCCTACTCACCTTTATGATTATTATGGTCATTGTTATCATCATCATCACCATCATCATCATCACCATCATCGTACTAACCTTTATGATCAGTGTCATTGTCATCATCATCATCATCATCATCATCATCATCATCATCATCATCATCATCATCATCATCATCATCATCATCATCATCATCATCATCATCATCATCATCATCATCATCATCATCATCATCATCATCATCATCATCATCATCATCATCATAATCTTTGTCGTCGTCATCATCATCATCATCATCATCATCATCATCATCATCAACAACAACAATTCACCACCTCCGCCTCCACACATTTTTTAGCCGTGGTTGGCTGGGAGCGCCTTTGAGTAGGTTTCTTGAAGAGGCGCTATATAAATTGTCGGAATGAATGAATGAATCATCATCATCATCATCAGCATCATCATCATCATCATCATCATCATCATCATCATCATCATCATCATCATCATCATCTATCATCATCATCATCATCATCATCATCATCATCATCAATCACCATCATCATCATTATCATTATCATCATCATCGTCTATCAGCATCAGCATCATCGTCATCATCATCAATCATCATCATCATCATCATCATCATCATCATCATCATCATCATCATTATCGTCGTCATCGTCGTCTTCCTAATCACCTCTATCTGTGTCTGTCTATGTCTCTCTTTGTCTATATGTCTATCTGTCTGCGTGTGTCTATCTGTCTGTCTGTGTCTCTGTGTCTGTCTGTCTGTGTCTGTGTGTGTCTGTCTTTTGGTCAACGTATCACGATGCATGCTTGGCTGCCGTCGTAAATAATCTCCGAAAGCGGTCAGGCGAAGTTCAATTCGTCATGTTCTACCGTGGGTTCAAGGGTGGACCTAACCTTTTCGTCCTCACACTTTTCTTTTTGTCCCTGCCTCTCGTCCCCAGTTTTCTCCTTGGACGATGATGACAGCTGATGTTCTGGGGTGAGGTCTCAGAGGGGTGAATAGTACACGTCCTCCAGTGACATTAATCACACTCCATACATCTGCTCCGTTTCTCATCGCCGTCTTCCTCATTGCACCCTCCCACCATCTCTCCTGCTACACCACCTCCGCCTCCAATTCGCTTACCGTTTCCACTCATTCTCCTCCCACTGCTACTCCTACTGTTCCTCCCTTAATTCTCCTTCTCCTACTTTTCCTCTTCCTCCTCTTTCTATTCTCTTCCTTCAGTTGCTTTTCCTCCTCTACCTTCTTTTACTCCTTCACCTCATACTCTTCCTTTCCTTCTCCTCCTTTTAGTCTTCTTCCTACTTCTCATTTTTCTTCATTTGCTCCTCTACCTTCATATTCTTCTTCTCCTTCACCTCATTCTCTTCCTCATACTCTTCCTTTCCTTCTCCTCCTTTTAGTCTTCTTCCTACTTCTCATTTTCCTCTTTTCCTCTTCTTCCTCTTCCTTCTCCTTTTCCTCCTTCTCTTCCTTTTTCTCTTCTTTTTTTATCCCTTATTTTTATTCCTCATCTTTCTTCTCCTCCTCCTGCTCTTCCTTTTCTCCTCTTTCTCTCCTTTTCCTCTGCTCCTTCCTTCTTCTCCTCGTTTCCTCTTTTTCTTCTTCATCCTCTTTCTTCGCACTTATCTTCTTTCTCCCTTTCTTCCTTTTCCTCTTCTTCCTCTCTCCTCTTTCTTCTCCTTTCTCTCTTCTTCCTTCTCCTTCTCATTATCCTCCTTCTCCTCTTTCTCCTCTTTCCTTCCTCCTTCTCTTGTTCCTTCTTCCCCTCTTTCTCCTTCCTTCTCCATGTTCTTCTCTTCCGTCCATCTCCCGTTCACTTCCTCGGTCTCTTCTGTCTTCGGTTGGTGATGTTGTTGGTCGACAGGTATTTCATTAGACATCATTTGTCTCTGTCCATAACAGCCGCCTCTAAGCGCCGCCAAATTGACCCACCCACTCACCCAACCCCCTACCCACTCAGTGGCACTCACCCAACCTCCTACCCACTCACCCAACCCCTACCCTCGCTATGGACACGAGATCGGTCAGGTGCTTTACTGCCCTGAGAGGGAGCTCAGTGCCAGGGCAACGGATTCCTGCCCACTGCCGGGGAAGATAAGAGGGGTCAACACCCCAACGCAAACTGTAACCTCGGATTCACTTCCATAGAACACTGCCTGAATGCAAATACAGTCTCTCCATCCGTCTATCTGTCTACCTCTGAGTCGGTCTCTGTGTAGTGTGTATGCCTCTGTGTCTTTGTTTGTCTCTCTGTATGTCTCTGCCTCTGTTTGTGTACCTCTGTGTATGTCTCTGTCTCTTTGTGTACCTCTGTGTATGTCTCTGTCTTGAGTGCCTCTTTGTCTTCCTCTGTGTCTGCCTTAGTGTAGCTAACTAGCTATTAAAACTCTTGAAAATAAATTCATAGCTAAACTCTAGCTCTTGGAAAGCGCAAAATGCTATCCATCCCACTCATCATCATCAGTTCCAGACGCCACGTCACGCCAGCCTTTTGGCGGCGATGGGTACGAATAAACGATCTCCGTTGTCCTCGGTCATTTGTCAAGTCCATTGCTCCCCACAGCGTCATTAGCCCAAGTGATTTTATGTCCTCATTTATGTTATCTATCCAGCGTAATCTTGGTCTGCCTTTGTGTATTTTCCCTCTATCTTTATCTTTATTTCCGTCTTTATCGTCACCTTTATCGTCAACTTTATCGTTATCTTTATTGTCGTCTTTATATCCTGTATCTGAGCGTATCCACTTCAAGCTGGCACTCCTCGTGCCACTCCCATCCACTTATCGTCCATCGTTTGCACTTTGCACTCTGTAGTTTAGTTAACGGGCGATTCTCTCTGTGATCAGCATCTTCTTGATCTTCTTTTGTTCCTAGAATCCTGTTGCAGGTCCTTTCTTTCCCGGAGTTAATTCGTGCACAGTTGTGAGTCCCAACGTCTGAAACTCGTGCCTCTTCACGGCCGTGAGTATATAGCCTATTGCTCGCTCTATAGCTTGATTTTTTTACAAAATGCGGATTTTTTGTCTATTAACAATTAACTTGACTTAAACGTTGACTGGTTTCGAGTCAACAGGTTATTCCTTTATCTAACTGAAACATATTTGAAATTGTTCCGTAAAAAGGTTTCTCAATTCAGAACCGAAACATTTATTTCAACAGTCAGCGAATTGCACAAGCAGATTCTTGCAATTTTTGGGCGTTTTTATCGACAGTCGCATTAAAGAACGTAAAATAAACTTTGAAAAAAATTCTAAAAGTATTGGTGCATTGAATCGGATTTTGGATGTCCTCTAATCGTCTTTCGCTCAACTCTTCCAAGACTCAATTGATCTGGCTTGGCACTGGGCCAACAGCTAATTAAACTTGATTACGATTTGCTTTGCCGAGAAGTTCCCTCAGTTTACTTTCTCGACGAATATCCGTAACCTGGGTCTTACTCTTGACAGTACTCGTTCCTTCTCTGCACATATCTTTGATCTCTCTCGGTCCAGTTTTTATCACTTGCGGCGTCTACGTGCCATTCGACGATCTGTCCCCTCGCCGATTTTTTCTTCCATGGTTCATGCCTTTGTCTGTTCACGCATTGACTACTGTAACTCGTTACTTATAGGCGCATACCAAAACTCCGTCTGGCTCCACTCCAATCAGTACTCAATGCAGCTGCTCGTTTGATCGCCCGCCTTCCTCGTTTCTCCCATATTTCTACTTCTATGACAATTGGGTTGACCTATCAGCACGCTACCCATTAAACTATTGTGCACCACCATGCACTTATTAAACGCAGAGCATTGTAACCCTCAGCATCGTCATCATCATTATCAGTTCCTGCAGACGCCAGTCAATTGAGGACGATGGGTACGAACAAATGACCTCCGATCAGTTGTCAGATTTGGTGCACTTCTTGTGCTTAGTGCAAACACTGCATGTCTTCATTCATAAAAACAATGAGATAGACCTTTAATACGAGAATAGGAAGTTAGAACAGAAAAGCCGACGCACTTATCTTTCTGTAGACACAAACGAATATGCATAAGCCTATAGATAGATTGCTAGACGTAATACCGTATACAATTTCCTTACTATTATATATATATATATATGTATAATTTATATATTCAGGAAAGTGTATATATATACATTCATTAATCTGGTTATTTATGGGTTATATATATATAATATATATGCCATGAAACGTTAGGATCAAGAGGGTAAGGAACTGCGTGGTCTTAGCGAATTAAGCGAGGTCAGGGCGCCATGCTCCTGCAATCGATGGAGGGCGCTCCAGCTGTGATAAGACAGACGACCGTCGTTGCTGCTGCTGCTGCCTCTGATCTATTTACGTTGAAGACGGACTACAGATGGCGAATGCATGGCTAAGCAATACAACAGATGCACACACACCTACTCACACACACACACACACACACACACACACACACACACACACACACACACACACACACACACACACACACACACACACACACACACACACACACACACACACACACACACACACACACAAACACACACACACGCACACACACACACACACACACACACAAACAAACACACACACACACACAAACACAAATACCTACACAAACACACACAAACATATATAGGCTATATATATATATATATATATATATATATATATATATGCACGTTCATACAAATATATATATATATAAAAATATAAATATATATATATATATATATATATATACTATGGATATAGTTTTATAGGCCTACATTTATAATTGTATATGTATTCACATCCATACATAAAAATAAAACACGTACATATAGGCCCT
>JACEVL010000024.1:511046-606046 GCA_020284085.1 Aporrectodea caliginosa | reverse complement strand
CCTGCCTGTCTGTCTTTTTGTATGTATACCTGTATGACTGGGTCTGTATGTGTGGCTGTGTGTACAAGGGCGATACGGCACGGCTACCTACTAGTACCCAGGAAGTCTCTCTGCAGGAAACCATGACTTAAATACCCGACGAGAAACGTTCGTACAAACTGTACTCGTAAATACTTAACATGTTATATACATGATAAATAATATGATTATATATCGATTGAGGCGAAAACAAATTTATTTACACATACTTTAACCGTGAGTTGTTCGATGGATGTGAACGTCAGAGTTTATGGATGATGTCGCGTATGCGCGGTGGCGACAACGTTGAGAGCATTCCTCGTTTAGCTCACTGATGGACATCGAAGAGAGTTGGACGTTTGCAAGCGCGTCAGTGTCATAGGCTGACAAGAACCTGTGCAAACTTTGTTGATCGTATGAGTTAGCAAGGCGAAGGCTAGATTCCGTGTTAGAAGTGTAGGTCAACGGCTTTGAAGCCGTTAATATTAATAAGAAATAAAAACTTAGAAACTACGTGTATGTGTGCGAGGCCCGATCATTCGAGAGCTGAGAGAGGTCGTCTCTCTCACACACAGACAGTGCTTTTTTCAGCCGGAACGGTCCGGAACGGCGTTCCGGTACCTTTTTCAGCTATTGAAAATAATTTATTTAATTTAAATTTTTAATAAAAAATATTTAAAATTTTACTTAGATACTTTAATTTAATTTTAGTGCTTTCAGTGTTTATTGATATTGATATAGAAATATTAGCATAAAATATGTCCCTATAATTGTTCTGAATTTGTTGAGTTCGGAACCTTTTTTTCTAGAAAAAAGCACTGCACACAGAATTGTATTGTATCAGATACAATTGTATATTGTATTGTATATTGTATTGTGACTGAACACTTGTTATAGCGCCCCTTCCAGATTTCCCATTCAGAGGCGCTCCCGACTACTGCGCGGACGCTGAATCGGAGCGCTCACGCCGAAGCGCATGAGCAATTGCGAGTGAAGGACTTGCCCAGGGTCCCTAAGCGGCGGCTTTGAGGTGGATTTGAACCCGCAACCCTCCAGCTGCAAAGGCACCGGAACATACCCCTACACCACCGCGCCCCAGTTGTATTGTGTTGTATTGTATTGTATTGTACTCCACGTTTATATTTGCGACCGAGCCACCCGCAGTAAAGATCCGAGAAATTAATCTCAATGCATATGCGTGTGTGTAATATTTATTGTACAAGTTAATCACTATATTTTGTTGTTACAGTTTTCGATTTCGGTCTAAGTTTCACTTGACTGTACATTCAAGTCATTCTGTTCTTGTTTATATCGTAATCGCGGTTATAAAAAGTCACTCAAAAGAAAGTTTAGATAGACAGATAGACAGATAGATGGATGGATGGATGGACGGACGGACGGACGGACGGACGGACGGACGAATGGACAGAGTTCCGACAGACAGACAGACAGACAGACATCAGAAAGAGTCGTGGCAGATACGAATTTCTTCGTCATTAGGTTACATCGTCATATATACCATCTATAGATATGTAAGTTGGAGCTGCATGCAGTTGTGTCGTTGAGAGCACCTGCACTTATAGGTTATATAAAAGACGGTAAGGCAAGACGATAGAAGAAACGAGACGAGAATGGAAGTTAATAATTGAAATAGAAAACGAAAACAAAACAGGAGAAGACATTGGAAGGAGAGGAAAGAGAAGGGCAAGGGAGAAGAAGAAAATGGGATGGCAACGGACGACAGTGAGAGGGAAAAGATTGAGTAGGCAGGGAAGGAGGTTATTATAGAAAGCACAGCAAAGGAAAGGATAAAAGAAGGGAAACGAATGGATGCAAAGTAAGATCAGACGAAAGTGGGAAGAAAGAGCAAGAAGGCATATTAAAGACGATCAATCGATGGTTCTACAATACAATACACAATACAATAGTCGTTTATTAAATTCAAAAGCTGACACAAACGCAACTTCTACAAATGGTTCGGGGCTTCTATGGGAGCAGTATAAACTAAGAGACAAAGTCAGTAGGTGTTCTTATACAGGATGCGGGAAATGTAACTGCGATTGTCTTTTTGAGCAATAATTGTGAGTGAATGACTTTTCTGAAGGTCCCACACAGTAAGCGTCTCAGAGGAGACGGATCTTATACAGGATGGAGACGGATCGTTCCCGTACTTCCCGCGTTACAAAGCAAATGCATTGACGAACCGGCAAGAGCACTTACAGAAGTAAAAATTAAAAATTGTTTCGGCTTAACGACACTTTTTCATATCGAAGATGATTAGTGTCGGAGGCAGAAAGCAACCTCGTACTCCACGTTTAAATTGCGACCGAGCCACCCGCAGTAAAGATCCGAGAAATTAATCTCTGATAAACCGACCGACCCGGAATCGAACCCGGGCCGCCGACGTGACGAGCGGGCTACCAACCCACTCGGCCACTCAGGATCTCTGCGACTTACAGAAGTACTGTGTCCCAGCCTTATATAGCGTCCATTGACACCGTTTAAAAGGTGTCTAAGACAAACGCTCTTAGCAATCGTTTACTTTTGAGAGTTCGACTTGTAATGCCGTGAATTATTGTTAAATATTATTAAATATGTATCGTAATGTAATGTAATGCAATGTAATGTAATGTAACAAGACATTTATAAAGCGCCACTTAAGAGTCTATCAGAAGCGCTCAACACGTGGCCATCAAACAGCTGAAAAAATGCGTCTTTAAGAGTTTAGAGAAAACCATATAGCCACGTGCAGCACGCACAGACGGCGGAAGAGCGTTCCAGATCCGTGGCGCCGCAATCGCCGATCCATCTGTTTTTAGATGACACGATCTGTCATCTCTCATCTGTCATCTTTTCCACTCCACTGGCTTCCACTCTCCTGACTCGTCTCTTGCGTTGCTTTCCATTCCCATTTCTTTTCTTCCTTCCTTTGTCTCGCCTTCTCTCGCCTTCTCTTGATCTGCTTCCATTCCATTTTTCTTCCCTTCCAATATCTGGCCTTCTTCCTCGTTCTGCCCACTTCCGTCTGCTCTTACTTTGCATCCATTCTTTTTCCTTCTCTTTGCTGGGCCTTCTCTCGGTCGTGGGACCGCGTATCTGGAATGGGCTTCCTCTAGAGCTCCGTCTCCTACCTAGGAACTCTTCACTTGCACTTTATACTTCTCCGAAAACTATTCTTTTCAGCCGTGGTTGGGCCGGGAGCGCCTCTGAGTAGATATCTTGAAGGGGCGCTATATCAAGTTTCTTTGATATTGATATCTTGAAGGGATTGATTGCTTGATATTGATTGATTGATTGATTTCTTGATTGATTGATTGATTGATTGATTGATTGATTGATGGATTGATTGATTGATTGATTGATTGATTGATTGATTGATTGATTGATTGATTGATGTATCTAAGGCTTAATATAAAGACTTTTGCGACGCAAAATCAGTTTCATTTCAAATTTTAACAGATTTATTTATTATTGCGATAGTATCGCCACCTGGCGAATGCCTTAGTGTGAATACTATTCGGTCTGATGAACATGATGACTTTTCGAAACGATATAATTATCGGTTGAAGTTACTTTACACGTATTATAGATGATCTGTACTTTCCGTCTTTACGAGCATACAGAGTTCCTACTAATTGGATTCGGCTGCCTCATCGTGTGGCCTATCAGTTTCACAGTTGGTTCCTTTGCTAGATGTCTGTTTGGCATTTGAAGGTCCGTGAGTCTGGGAGGAAGGAGTGGAGGCGGATCCAGTCATGCCAGCGTTGGTAGAGGAGGATGTTGCTGTGTTTTCTGATGTGTTCCCTGACCGTCTTCCATCTGGTGTCGCATCTTGAGGTCCGTGGATCTGGAAAGAGGGCAGGATGGAGGCAGATCCATTTAAGCCAGGGCTGGTGGAAGAATGGGTTGAATTGTTATCTGACGTGTTTTCCGATTGTCTTCCATCTGGAGTCCATTCCAATGGAACGTAGACCTGGTAAGAGTACGGATTGCAGGAAACTCCATGCATTTAAACCAGGGCTGGTGGAAGAATGGGTTGCATTGTTCCCCGATATGTTTCCCGCTTGTCTCCCACCTGGAGTCGATCCTGAAGATCCTTGCATCTGGAAAGGATTCGCATTGAATCCAAATCCATTAAAGCCAGCGTTTACGGAAGATCTAGTTGTGTTTCCCGCTTGTCTTCCATCTGGAGTCGATCGTGAAGGTCCTTGCATCTGGAAAGGATTCGCATTGAATCCAAATCCATTAAAGCCAGCGTTTACGGAAGATCTAGTTGTGTTTCCCGCTTGTCTTCCATCTGGAGTCGATCGTGAAGGTCCTTGCATCTGGAAAGGATTCGCATTGAATCCAAATCCATTAAAGCCAGCGTTTACGAAAGATCTAGTTGTGTTTCCCGCTTGTCTTCCATCTGGAGTCGATCGTGAAGGTCCTTGCATCTGGAAAGGAATCGCATTGAATCCAAATCCAATCAAGCCAGCGTTTACGGAAGATCTAGTTGTGTTTTCCGCTTGTCTTCCATCTGGAGTCGATCGTGAAGGTCTTAGCATCTGGAAAGGATTCCCATTGAAACCAAATCCAATAAAGCCAGCGTTTACGGAAGATCTAGATTTCCCGCTTGTCTTCCATCTGGAGTCGATCGTGAAGATCCTTGCATCTGGAAAGGATTCGCATTGAATCCAAATCCATTGAAGCCAGCGTTTACGGAAGATCTGGTTGTGTTCCCTGTAAGTGACGGTGCTCCCTGCCTTCCATCCGAGTTGGTCGTAGCCTCCGTTACATTCTTATCTTCTGCTTCAAAGGCGTTTGAGTTACTGTTCGAGGCTGAGTTTCGCCTCTCTTCAGCCATCGTTATTTAAGGGTTAACTCCTGAAATACCGTGAAACATGATTCGTTGAACTCAAAATGCTAACACCGAAACGGGAGGTGGGTGAATAGTAGCCTAAACTGTGACACTCTTGCTTGAAGTGCAATTAGATCTTGAAAGATGCGGTTCAACACCCGTAGCACCCTCAGCCATCCCCTCCCTAGGGCCAGCTGTTCACCATCCAACCTCGCAGGTCTACTATAGCTCATCAGAGTATCTTTCTCTATCTCGGCCTACAGTCTTCTCCTCTCTGAATCCTTTAACCGCTCCTTGGTCTACGTTGCACCTGTTTTTTTTGAACGGATTCCCAAAAGATATCCGACAGTTTCTTTATCCTTCTGTCTCGCCTCTTAATTGACCTCTCCTCCACTTGCACTCTCCTCTGCAGCTTTCCACACATGACTGAAAACCGAACTCTTCCAGCTATTATATCCTGAGTCTACTCCTGTGCTACCGCACGACCACCATCACCACCAACGATTAGCACCGTAGGACCATGCTGTCTCTTCGGCTTGACCTCCCCGGATTCTGACCTGGCACCGGAACGGACAAAAGCAACCTGGCCACAGCTAACTTGATTTGACATAGCGCCTGTTTAACCCTCAGGCTACCGAGGTTTTTTTGTAACACTGGCTACCAAGGAGGGTGGTTAAGGTTAACACCACCACTGGATTTCGTGTTTGGTTTCACATATCATAACTTGTAATACAGCAATGGATTCAGCATTCATTTCTGAACAGAATACTTTACTTAGTTGTACATTATGTGAATGCACCTAGAAATTACATAACTTTTAACAACGGAACCCCCATAATTAGCGATATTTAATAATATTGCGTACATTTGGTACTTTTTGGATAAACAAATATAAGTTTATGTATCTTTTGAAACTGATCTATTTATCCAAGAACATTTTAAACAGAATTTGTAACAATAGCCTACAAACTAGTCCATAGTCTGTTTAGTTGTAGCGAAATCTAAAGGCAACATGAAACAAGACTTTACATTATTGTTCACGGCAGTCAAATATGTCAGTGGTCCTTGCAATTTTTGCAAGTTACTTCGGTTATTTGGTGCGAATGCTTCCTGTAAACTGGCTTCTCACTTCATCTTCAGTATCTGTTTCAGCTAATAATTATAAGTTCTAAAGCTGTAGCTGTTGACAAACGTTTAAGTAGAAATATCGGTTTACGTTGTAATGTTGCATCAGCCATTTTCAGACAGATAACGCGTATTATCATTTATTTGATCACTGTCTTCCAGTTTTCAAAATACAAAAATGTAAGCAAGCAAATGTAGCCCTGCATTCCCTCTACAGAGTGGCATATTTGTTTCTCTTCCAGGAAAAACATGAACGCGCTATAGTCGAAAAACCAAGCGGGGTGGTATCCACCTCCCCCCTGGTACTATCGGTGTATCGGATATAACTTTTGAACGGCGTGAGATAACACCTTGATGTTTACCTCAAAATGTGCGCAAATGAACCTGCTAGAGCTACCTAAAATGTAAAAATTATATTCATATGAAAATTTTGTATGCATAAACACGTGGGGAGGGGTGGTAACCACCACCCCTTTTTGTAGGCTTGGCTGAAATGGTTTTGTGTGGCCCTTAGAAATTTCGTATAATTATTTACATTACATTTTGATAGGGAAAAGAGCATATTAAACATAAACGACGATTGAGTGTATAAAATATGCATATGCATTACCTACTTGCGATATGATATCCCTTGAAATTCTGGTCTTTTGTGATTCTGATACTTCTTAAGGTTTTTGTGAATCAGAAAAATGTTTAACGTACTTGAGTTAGGAGTTCGGCTTGTAGTTAAATGCTCTGTTGAATTAGACAATAAGAGCGATATTACGTCACGATGACGTGTAGCAGTCTAACAATGAACGCCACGATAGCCGTTGCGTTGTAATAAAAACAATCAAGGTTCTGTCTACATTGTACCAAATATATTTTTATAGCTTCTCTAGCGCCTTTTTTAATATAGCGTTCTTTTAGTTCATCGCAAATGCGCATTGTGATGATTGTACTCAAACAATGTTAACCCTAGGGCTACCAAGCTTTTTTTGTAACACTGGCTACCAAGGGGGGTGGTTACCACCCCCCCGCTGGATTTCGTGTTTGGTTTCACATATCATAACTTGTAATATAGCAATGGATTCAGCATTCATTTCTGCACAGGATGGTATATTTAGTTGTACATTATGTGAATGCACCTCGAAATTACATCACTTTTAACAATGGAACCCATTAATTAGCAATATTTTATATTATTGCGTACATTTTGTACTTTTTGGATAAACAAATATAAGATTATGTGTGTTTTGAAACTAATCTATGTATAAAAGATACACACAATCATCCCTACACATGTTTATATAGTATAAATGTACATCCATACATATATATCCATACATATAAATCGGTTTACGTTGTAATGCTGAATTCAGCCATTTTCACACAGATTACGCGTATTATTATTTATTTTGATCACTTCCGGTATTCAAAAGACAAAGATGTTGGTACGCAAATGAAGCCCTTCATTCCCTCTAAAGCATGGTATCTTTGTTTCTCTTCCAGGAAGACAAATGAATACGCTACAGACAAAAAACTAAGGGGGAGTGCTTCTATTCAGCCATTTTTCACGCATATTATTTATTTTGAGCACTTCCGGTTGTCTCAGGTCAACTCAGTGACCACAGAAATGTAGCCCCACATTCCCTCTATAGAATGGTATAATTTGTGTCTCTTAATATTAAATGACGGATAAGATATAGTCGAAACCCCCCCCTGGTGCCTCAGGTATATTGGGTATAACTTTTGAACGGTATGAGATATCATCTCACATTTTACCTCAAAACGTGTGTAAATGAACCCCCTACAGCTACCTAAAAGGTCAAATTTTTATTCCATACGGAAAAAGTTTGAGATGAAAAAAACCTAGGGGGGTGGCAACCACCCCCCTTTGGTAGCCCGAGGGTTAAGTCTTGTTGACAATGTGTGTTGTGAAAACTTGTGCTATTCTTAAGCGGGGCGATTTTATCTGCACAAAGCTATCTGTTTTGATAAAATACAAGTGTATGTGAAATTGCCCTTCCTGCAGAACTCACAACTGCACACAAGACCAAAGCATCAAAGCGCTGAGTTGTTGTTTCAGTTTAACGAAACTGAGTGATTACAAAGATAAGTAGCCTCGCCCTCCTCCTTCATCCAGGCTTGGGACTGGCACTGTCAGAAAGCAAACAGTGGCGGAGTTAAAGCACTGAACAATTGTTGTGCTCTTACTTATAGCGTGAATAACATACTTAATCATCATCATCATCAGGATCCATGGGCCGAAGGCCCGTAGGTGTCCAACGCTTGCATCGTATCCATGGGCCGAGGCCCGTTGGAGTCCAATGCTTGCATTGGGTTTCATGCGTATTTTTTCTTTACGAACGGAGTATCTGCACCCATCCGTTCGACCTTCGCACTTCTCCCTTAAAGAGAGTTCCAGGCTCAGGACTGGCTCTGATATCCACTATCTTGTGGTATCAAAGGCGGCGATGCCGCCCACATTTGCCAGCTTTTTCAGGGAGGGTTCCTGCTAAGCCTGTCCACCTCGCGTAGCGCCCTAGGTGGTACTTCAGCCAAGACCTTCACCACTGATGGCATAGCCTCAGCAGGCACTCCCCTACTGACTGTTGCCACCCCCTCACCACGTGTGAGTCGGACTTTGAGGGGGAATAACATACTTAATAGCGTGAATAACATACTTAATAGAGGTGTGTAATTTTGTTTGACCAAGTGCACAACGTTCTAATACGTTGACAACCTCAGTGTTCGAGGCTCGAACCCGTACTCTCTGCGTTACAAGGCGAACGCTCTAACCAATCGGTTGAATGGGTTTTGAGCTAAACGACATCTTGTGATAACAAAGGCCGTTGACGTCGACAGAAATTATTCTGAACAAATTTCACCGTTCGTAGATGGCACAATACAGCCTTGGTGTGAGGGAGACAGTGCATACATTCAATAGGATCCTATATTCAGATTAGTTGTCATGAATTCATAATTCACATTGCAGCCAACCCAACAGCATGTTCACGCGTTTCCTAATAACACGCTTTGATACTTTAGGACCCAGAAATTAGTGCGACTCTGCACCGTGCCTAGTTATAGCATCGTTTGACAACGTCTTAGAGGTGTCTTAGGAGAACGCTTTAGTAGTCAAAATTCCCAAGTCCCTCGTAATCGGGTCAACAGCAACCATTTGATGAAGGACTATGATATCGTGTCCTATCGCATCAAAAGATTTATATAGCGCCTCTCACAGACAAACTATTCAGAGATGCTCTCAGCACGAAAACCCCGGGGAAAAAGAAGCGTCTTTAAAGAACGAGAGACCAAAGAGTAAAAACTAGTCATTAGTTTATACCTTCAAAAAGTGATGCCTAGACATTACCCCTCCACTGCGACCCAACCCAGTTAGGGCCATTGCGTAAACTGAAGTTGTACAATGTCTGATTTTATGAAAGAATTCCCAAGCCAATATCCTTGTCCCATTAGAAACCAAAAGTCCACGGCCAAAGTACTAGTAAAAACTACCATCAACGTAAATGTTACTGCATACGTTTTTCTACAGCGACCGCCAATTGTTTTCATGAATTGATTGGGTGTAACCCTTTACCACCGCTGCCAGTTTCAATGGACGCCACGCCATATAAGGTACCAATTTACGGACCACCATGTCCGCTTTGAAGCCATAATGCCCAAGAACCAAGGGTCCAACCTGACAAACGCACTGCGCTGTACATTTACATGCATGTTATGCAATTTAAATCTTAACTACTAACAGAACAGACAGCCTGCAATACAACGGCGCTAATAGCAGCCTGCAAAGCATATCCGCCCAACGGGGGCTCGAACTCGGTACTCCTCGCTCTCTGTGCCAGATGTTATCCAATGCGCTATCGGGCCCACCACGACGTCATCAACTTCTTAAGCGATGGGGTTTAATTCACAAGACATGAACAAATGGCTCACCAACATCACCAATCTGCGGTCAGTAACTGTTTAACGACACTGCCATAACTAAGATGTTTAACGTCTCCCTACTTCGTTATCCAAGTTTGGACTGGCATTACCACATGGGTGAAAATTTCACAACTGTCCGAATGCATGTCTCCGCTGTTTTTCACATTTTATAGTGTAAAATTAGTTATATTAATGCATTCTTTCGTGTTTTCTTGGCAGCTTATTCAATTTTCGGTCATATAAAATGCAGAGTTATTGTGAATATGATTACTGGAAGATATAATCAAACAAAAAGGTTATAGGGTACCCCGAAATCGGCGTGTCTTTCAGCATAGTAACATGCAGTTGCGAGGATTTTTTCACTTTTGAAATTATTTCTTTAGACAAACTGGTATCTGATGTTGCTTAATTATTCATGCACTGACGTACAAATAGCACTATTTAATCTTCCATGTCACTTCCTGGTGCTGTCAGATAAGGAGAAATTTCAATGTCTCCACTTTTTGTCATTAGAGTAACGCCACACTATAAACGAAGATTTTTTTAAATGAAAGTGATTGAAGGCAATGTCTATGAATCCATAGAACGAGTACTATAAATAGCTGTCAGCATTGCCATGGTTGCGTTTCCGTAAAATATCTCCTGCAAATAATGATTAGAGTAACGACAGTTAAGCCAATTATAGTGCTAGCCTACTACCGTCAACTTACAATTCAAAATTGCTTATTTATTATCTTTTTATCATTTTTATCCAGATACTACTATTTTCTAACAAAATCAACGGTTTGTTACATTAGTTGCATCGATACACAAGAGTTTGGTTGGGTTAACTATCGATCGTTACTCTAATGATTAGAGTAACGACAGTTAAGCCAATAGTGCTAGTCTACTTGGCAACTTTTATCTAAGTTACTTTTTTGGAATATAAGAGAAATTTAGTGTAAACAGACACATTTCCTACATGGACAATTCAATCACTTTCATCATACACAGTTTCAGTAACATTCATTGACTTTGGGTACAAAACCGAAAAACTTGACGAAATGGACAGTAACTGTTGTGAAATTTTCACCCACATGTAGGGTAGTGGCTGAATTTATCGTGGATTAACGCCAACGATACGCAAGTCGTTATTAGCATCCGATGAATGGTTTATAAAGGCGTTTAACATCAACTATTGTTTACGGCGGCATCGGTAAAGTAGAGCAAATAGTAGAGCTAAGGTTAACATGAATAAATTGCGTTCCGATAGGGTATTTATATATAGCGTTAAATAAATCTGAAATAAGGGTGTTTAACTTCAACCATTATTTATTGCCTGGTTTGTTTCTATAGTACAATGGTTCCAAACATTTTTATTGAGCAATTCACCCTAACTAAAATTTATCCAGTCGACGGAACCCTGGCATTCTTTTCATTTTTTATTCTTACAAGTAGTTCTTATTTTCACGGACGAGCAACATTCGTTTTTTCAATATTAGGGTTGCACCTATTTCTACGTTACTTTGAGTTTTAAGAACTATAGGCCTATGTCAGTTGTGATATAATAGTTTTTGACAGAAAAGCTGCACAAATGATATGATTCTGCCAGCCGGTAGCGGCATTCTTAGGGCACACTTAATAATATACATTAACATTAAATAATTTATTGAATTATGTTACGGTATGATTATTATATCGTTTTATGCATCTGATGCCAGGATTTATTAATATCAGGATATCATTGATATAATTTTTATCTTCGATATAAATCTCATTATACCAAGTTACACCTGATATCAGTTGGTTATTAATCTCATGATTATTATGCCAATATCGTTTTATACATTTCTGCATTGTGCGGCACGGTATCCGATTGGTTAGAGCCTTGTAACGCCTCTGAGACGGTTACTGTGTAGGGATCTTGAGCAACTTCTTCACTCACAATTGCTCAGCGCCATTGATTGATGCTTCGTAATAAGAGAGTGGCGCTTAATAAATGCATAATGATGAGTTACTTAAAATGCGCTCCAATAAGTGTCTTATTTCATGACCACACATAACTACACACATGCAATTGTTGCTTAACGTCATCGATGTTCTGTCGTATACTTTATTTTCTTAGCCTTTTAACGGCACTGTAATGTTGTTGCGATTGTCTGTTAGGCTACTGTAGGTTGTTCGGTACGACGGGATATTGGTCAGCCTGTTCTAAGATGATTCCTGCGTTTGAGATGGTAATGAGGGCGAAGGGAAACGTCTACCACTTAGAATGCTTCACCTGTCAACAGTGTAGTCACAGGTATACGGTCAGCGCGCTTCGTGAATAAGCTGATGTCCTGCGCTTAGCTTTAGAGTAGCACTTTGTAAATTTGTAGCTTACCATTACGATAACGGGCTTGTAGGCTGTAAGCTTTGTTCTATCAAATCAAATAACTGACAGTCTGCGGCGCAATGTGGAGACGCTGTCCCATACCTATATATAGTACAGGTTGAAACTATTTTAGAGGTGTCTAAGGAAGTGCTTGCAGAATCCCCAGTTCAGGCAACGCTCATGTACGCAGCTATACGGTTATACAGCGTATTTTTATTTATAAGCCTACCAACAACAGTGGGAGTTTACGCTTGCTATTTTGTTTCTGTGTAGGTTTTGCGTCGTGACTACCTGTGTGACAATAAGATTCTCTGCGAATACGATTACGAGGAACGACTGGCCTTTGCCAAGATGTCCTATGGTTACAACGCCCTGACTCAGATCAAACGCCAAACACAGAGTCTCAACGATGATATCTCCAGTGGATATGGAAGTCCAAGCCCCAAGTCATCGGCTCAATAGAAACCACACGGGGACATTGATTCTGTGCAAAGCTACCTGTTTTAATAAAATACCCTCATACCAAAGTTCACAAAGTGCACGACAGGGCATTGAGGCGTTGAGTAATTGTGAGTGGAGGATTTGCTCAAGGTCCTAACACGGTGACAGCCTCAGTGGTGGAGGCTCGAACCAGTACACCAGAGAGGTGTACTCTCCGCACTACAAGGCGAACGCTCTAAGGCCGTTGACGTCAACAGAAATTATTCTAAACAAATTTCGCCTTTCGTAAATGGCAGAGTTTAGCCTTGGTGTGATGGAGACAGTGCCTATACACTCAATAGGATCCTATATTCAGATTAGTAGTCTTGAATTCATGATTTATTATATTTTACATTGTAGCAACAATACATTCACAAGTCTTCTCATCACATTACTGTCTCGATAACGGACACTGATTTATGCGACTATGTTCCATTCTTATTTATAGCTTCGGTTGACAACGCTTTAGAGGTGTCTAAGTAAAACGCTTTAATAGTTATAATGCCCAAGATCCATGTCATCGACTCAACAGTAACCTGTTAATAAAGGATTATGATACCTCTACCCCAATGGGACCCAACCCAGTCAGGGATATTGTGTAACCTGAATCTGTACGAAGTCTGATTTTACAAATGCATTTCAAAGCCCAAATTCTCGATTGTCCCATTAGAAACCAAACCTGCTAGGGCCACCGTATACTAGGAAAAATTAATGTAATTGTGAACGTTATTGTACACGTTTTTCTTCAGCGAGTGTAATGTCCTCGACCCTGATGATCTTTTCAATGCAGTGACCGTGTGAGTCACTTTACCACCGCAGTTCGGTTGAATGGGCGCAAAGCCATTTAAGATCACCGTGTGTGGACCTCCATGTCCGCATTGATCACCGCTTTGAAGCCAGAATGTCAAACCTAGTCATTAATACCGTATGTGTACAGTGATGTGTGGTTGCAAAACACACTAATGTGGCCAAGACATCGTTATTGTTAGGAGCTAATGTCTTAATAAATTATAAGGCAGCTCCACGCAGGAGCAATTGTTTATAGATATATCTTTAGACACCTTTAAAGGCTCGGATTCAGTTTAAAATTCTCTTTCTTACGGGTAAAACGTTTTTAGGTCAAGCTCCACGCTACCTCAGAGTACCTCTGTGATCTTATGAGACGGCCTATCTCAGCTACCTCTGGAGTCCTCTCCGCTCTTTTGACCATCATGACCTTCTAGTTCCTCGGTCTCGGACTGCCACAGCACAGCATCGTGCCTGTGCTTCTGTTGGCCCTTTGCTGTGGAATGACCTCCCTGCTTTAACTCGTGCTGTGATGTTATCTGGGGGCACCACTGTTTCTATTCGTTATCTTAAGACTTTTCTTTTTTCGAGGGACCCTTCGCACTGGAAGCGCCTCTGATTAGGTTTTACTGCGAGAGGCGCTTTATAAGTCCGTAAATAGAATAGAATAGAATATAATAGAATAGAATAGAATAGAATAAATACGAGCAAAAAAGTGTAAATTACATTATCAAGCCACCAGGTCAAGATCATTGTAGTAACTCGCCATATACCATGCAGTGCACTTTATTGGGCCAATATGTGGGGCGCGGTGGTGTAGGGGTATGTTCGGTGCCTTGCAGCCCAAGGGGTGCGGGTTCGAATCCACCTCAAGCCGACGCGTAAGGACTTTGGGCAAGTCCTTCACTCGCAATTATTGCTCATGCGCTTCGGCGTGAAACTCCGATTCAGTGTCCGCACTGTAATCGGGAGCGCCTCTGAGTAGAAAATCTTGAAGGGGCGCTATAACAAGTGCTCATGCATACGTCAATAGCCTTTGTATATTTATATACATACATACTAAATGTTCATGTGAATGCAGGCAAGGTTAAAAAACGAGTCAGGTGGACATAGAGGAAAGACTTTTGATTTAACAAAGAATTCACAGTTATCTTTAGACACCTCCAGAACGCTCTCCACGGAGGATATATAATAAAGGTCAAATTCTGCAATAGTTGCTGATAATTCGGGAGTACAACATCAGTCGCTTTAATTGCAATTGCATTCTCAACGAGAGACCTAAACAAATAATATTAACATTAAATCCTAAATAAATATTAACATTAAATCCTAAATAAATAACTCTGCCACCACCTTCACGTTGGTAGTGTCAGTCCCGAAAAGTTAAATCTCAGGAGGTCATCTTAAGTCATCGGATATGCTGATCCGAAGGCTGAGGACGACTATAGATACTGATGTCATCTCAACAGGGATTCAGAGGCTCCCACTAGTTTGATAATTTTTGGTGTGACCATTGCGGAAGAGCTTCTTCGCCATACAGATCGCATGCGAATCTGGGCCAGGCAGTCGTTCTATGCATTTCAAACTTTGATGGGCCATGGTTTGACTGGTCCGACCATGTATGATGTTGTGACAGCCACAGCCCTAGCTAGGTTGCTGTATGCCTTGCCAGCTTGGTGGGGCTTCACAACCATGGGTGAACGTACGATGGGAAAGCAGGCAGGGTTTATAAAAAGCGATCAGATGGCCATAAATAGGCTACTTTAGATTACTCAACGAACTCAGAGTTCTCTTTAGACACCTCCAGAACGCTCTCTGCTTATTCTATATAAAAGTATAATTCGCCATTCTGATGATTGTCCTCTTCTTGGTCATTGCCATAAAAATGCAACTGGTTTCTCAACGAGAGACCGAAATAAATAACTCCACCACTAGCTCAGCCTTGGTAGTCCCAGTCTCAGACCTGGAGAGAGGAGGAGGGCGACGCTTATGATCTTTGCTTTCACACGATGTCGTTAAACAGCAACTAACCACCCAGAGACCTAACTACATTTAGCAAGATAAAAGAAACTTTTTAAAATCAAAAGTAGCATATTGGAATCCATAGCAATCGACGACGATAATAATGATGACGATAATGATGATGATGATGATGATGATGATGATGATGATGATGATGATGATGATCATGATGATGATGATCATGATGATGATTATGATTATGATGATGATGTTGATGATCACGATGATGATACGAAGGCAACTGAGCGTTCGTATTATTGTAATTATATGAAAGCATGGTTAAAAAGGGAGCCAGATATATTATATTATTTAAAGGCAATAATTTAGTAAGTTTTAGATTTATCAATGAACTAGACGTTTCTACCCGGCTTTGAGCGGGTTTCCCCACGCGTAATTTTTAACGGCTGCAAATAAAGGCTACTTACTTACTTAATCTATATGCTGAAGGGCTTCAAATATTTTAAATGTCCACATATCTGAACGATATTTAGAGGTGAAAATAGTTTATCCCCGTGTATTTGAATTTTATTAGTCTACCTGTGACTCAGCTGCTGCCTCGTTTAGCAAAATAATAATGAGTTGAAAATTGTACCGCACGGGTTATCTCTACCTTATAGCCCTATTATTTGTTTCCCGGGCTAAATATAATAGTAGACGAAGCTCGACCGTTATTGCGATTGTAATTTTTCGGAGCGACCCGCGTCTTTTAACGAAAGCGCCTGATTTGAAAATGAAGCCCGCGTGACGTAAGATTGCATATTTAGTCTGCGTGACGTGGACAAATGGCCATACTATGGCCGGTATAATTAAGATAGCCTCGTTGAAAAAGTTGGAAATTTAAAATGTCCATATATCGGCGTTTAAATAAAATTACGAGCTGAAAATAGTCGCGTTGACCTAGACGTGGCGTAATAATGTTTTGTAACAAAAATTTTTAAATCGCTAAAGCGTTCCGTTTCGGAGCCTTTAGACAACAGACAAACAAACATAGCCTACAAACAAACAAACGTAAGGACAACGTAAGCAGACTTCGCCTTATAAAATAGATATTCACAGTCAATGGATATGGAGTACGAGGATCGCAGCACCACCATGTCTTGATACTGTATTTTGCAGGCTTGGACGGTATGCGTACTGCCTGAAGTTACACTTGCCACGGCAAGCCACCAGCTTCTCATCTACACAGATCTGGACCAGGGACAACAAACTTTGACAGTTGGGCAGTAAGCATTGTTCATGTGTCACGGAAAGCCGCTAGTTTGTCGTGGTTCAGCTTCCAGCACGCGTTGACTTGTCGTAGAATCTCATGTAAAACACTGCAGAAGGGTCCTGCTGGACCCCACTGGATATTTTGTACTTTAAAGTTAACCTTTAAAGGAAAACCGGATTTCAATAGACCTAAACAGTGAGCGATATCCAAGTGACAAATTCATAAAATACCTTGAAAAAATACTGGATAGTTCAAAAGTAGCACACAGTGGCGTAGCAAGGTTTTTTGGGACCCTTGTGCAGAGCTTCGGTGGTGGGCCCCCTTGAACCCCTTTGATTTCAAACAAGCCGATGCTGAGCTGGGGTACCCCAGGACCCCAGTTGGTCGCATGAGGGTTAAACTCCACACAACGCGGTACGGGCAGCCAATGCAGGACATCCAGAAGGAGCGGTGTGACGTGGTCGAATCTTCGTCGGTTGCAGGTCAGTATCGCCGCAGCGTTAAGCACAGACTGCAGTCCATCGATGAGACATTTATGTCACTTCGCCAGCAGACAATAATATTGCATCGGTCGAAAGCACACCACGGTGACAAGCTGAGCACACTGCCTGTTGGTGGCGCACAATAGGAAGTCCGCATCCATTCGTTGATCCACGCAATACCGCTGCTGCCCAACTGTCGACGGGTGGCCCTATGCATTCCATGTTGGTGTCCCTAAGTAGGCCTACAGCAATGTAGAATATTTCATGAGAGCCCATGACATTGCTCAACCGAAAGACTCATAACCGAAGATCATAGAATGCGAGACGGGTTGTAGGGAGAAACTACAGTGGTTGAAGCTAGGACACATTCAAGTAGCTCTATCAGTGGCAGCTATACGCAAAAAGTTAAAGGTATCATAACCGTTTGCACACTTCTTAAATACTCCTCATCATAAACTCTAGAAAGTGGATGCATCTTTCAAGCCCAGCTGTAAGTACCGCAATTCAAACTGAGGGTATTTTAAACGTCAACTTACTTCATTAGGTTAAGCTCAATTACCTGCAGCCGGAGGGTTGCGGGTTCGAATCTTCCTCAAGCCGCCGCGTAGGGACCTTGGGCAAGTCCTTCACTCGCAATTGCTCATGCGCTTCGGCGTGAAACTCCGATTCAGTGTCCGCGCTGTAATCGGGAGCGCCTCTGAGTAGAAATCTTGAAGGGCGCTATATAAATATCTGAAATGAATGAATGAATGAATGAATGAATTAACCCTCGGGCTACCAAGGGGGGTTATTACGACCCCACACCCCTAGGTTTTTTGCTTCGAAAACTTGTTCCATATGGAATATAATTTTGATAATTTAGGTTGCTGTAGCAGGATAATTTGCGCACATTTTGAGGTAAACATCATTGTGATACCTCACACCGTTCAAAAGTTACACCCGATATACCCGAGGTACTAGAGGGGTTGATACGACCCCCTTAGTTTTCGTCTATAGCGTACTCATTTTTCTTCCTGGAAGAGAAACAAATATACCATTCTTTAGAGGGAATGTAGGGCTTCATTTGCATACTTAGATGTTTGTCTTTTGTAAACCGGAAGTGATCAAAATAAATAACAATACGTGTTATCTGAGTGAAAAACTGATATTTCTACGTGAACGAAAGTTCTTGTGACGCCTGTGATAAGTATGTATGCATGTATGTATGTATCTATGTATGTATGTATGTATGTATGTATGTATGTATATATGTATATATGTATGTATGTATGTATGCATGTATGTATATATGTATGCATGTAAGTATGTACGTATGTATGCAGGGATGGATCTATGTATGGATAGATGTGTGTATGTATGTTTGTACATATGTATGTATGTATGTATGTATATATGTATATATGTATGTATGTATGTATGTATGCATATATGCATGTATATATGCATGTATGTATGTATGTACGTATTTATGCAGGGATGTATGTACGCATGTATGTATCCATGTATGAATTTGTATGTATGTGTGTACATGCATGAATGCATGTACATGTATATATATATGTATGGATGTATATTTGTATGTATATAAACATGTGTAGGGATGTATGTATGTATCTTGGATACATAGATTAGTTTCAAAACACACATAATCTTATATTTGTTTATCTAACAAGTGCTGGATGTACTCAATAATATAAGATATCGCTAATTATCGGTGCCTTTGTTAAAAATTATGTAACTTCGATGTGCATTCACATAATGTACAACTAAATATACCACTTTGTGCAGAAATGAATGCTGAATCCATTGCTGTCTTGCAAGTTATGATATGTGAAACCAAACACGAAATCCAGGGGGGGTCGTCTCAACCCCTTCCCCCTTGGTAGCAGATGTCGCAAAAAAACCTTGGTAGCCTGAGGGTTAAAACACGAGAACGTACTGGGCGCAGAACGTAATGACTTACTTCACACATGCATAGGCCTATCTGGAAGTTTACAAAGGAGACGAATAAGCAAGGACGCACCTATTGCTTTCCCATTTTACCTTTCTTCGTAAGCAGCATAAATATTCAACTTTTTATTTAAGACCATTATGGCTGCTGTCAAGATCTTTTCCGATAATTTTTATAAATTTTGACCTAATTTCTCCCTATGACTCATCATGATGCTGATTTAAGATCCCATTAATTAGTGACAAAGTCGTTAAACAGACTTCGCTCAGCATGTTTCAAACAACTGGTACAGTTCTGTGTAGCGCAAATGTGCTTTTACCTAATTGCATCTGCTGACTAGAAAACTTTTTTGAATTTGCAATGAATAAGAGTAGTAGGCCTATACAGATCTGTCAAACTTCAGGAATATTTATCCACATCGGAGCTTACTTGTCAGTTCCCAAACTCAACTCCATTGACATACTTAGTTGTTTTGTTATAACATTGTCCCCTAAAATTAACTGAGAGATTCCACTTGCATGCTACAATGAGTTTTCCTTTCAGAAACTCCGTCTGATGATCAGGAATATCGATCTAGCAAAACAAATTTCATCATAGACTTTGTTTCACATTAAATTCAGTTTCCTTATACAAATACTTTCTGGCCATTTCAAATTTAGTCATTCAATCTATCTCTGTATTCTTTATGCCAACAAACTTTATTTCAGGCACGCTATCACCTAGGCCTACTTTTAGTTCAGACAATGTCTGGGTAGCTAGTCGACGATTCCGGTATACATTCTATTGAAACCAACGGATTTACACAATTTTTTAGATATCAATGTATGGCAACGGCAACAGTTGACGATGATGATATTGACGAGGAAGATAAAGAAGAAGGAGAAGATGACGACGACGACGACGATTTACGATGATCATACATACATATTATTCATACATACATACATACATACATACATATATACATACATACATACATGCATACATGCATACATACATACATACATACACATATACATGCATACATGCATACATACATACATACATACATACATACATACATACATACATACATACATACGCTAAGATGCACGGAGAGATAACATAGATTAAATGAATACATACATACATAAATACATACATACATAGAGCTGGGGGTATCGTACGTTAAGCCCCTAAACATGTCGTACTGACGTTTTCCTAATGGATTTTCTCATTACGCCTCCTATACTCTGCTAGTATATCTTCAGCCCTCAACGTTTAAATGCCTGATCTGTCGTGGTTTGTAAATCTCTGGCACAAGTGTTACGCTGAAAGCAAATCTACTGCGACAGTCCCACGCGAACAATATATGATCCTGGCCGCAGGAGGGGATTAGGTGTGTCGTCCGGTGAGGGGGGATTGGAGGTTTGAGGGGAGGGGTTGAGGAGAAGCCGAGATAAGATTAAAGGTGTCGACCAATTCCTTCCTTTGACGACGCATGTTGTTGTCAGTGATCAGTTACCGTCTTACCTTCTCCGGACGTGGCCTAACCGATGGACGAACCGCTTCTCATGGCATGCACTGTCACCGTCTGTCTGTCTCTTTGTCTGAATGTTTGCTTCTGCCTGCCTGTCTGTCTGTTTGTTTGTATGTACACCTGTATGACTGGGTCTGTTTGTGTCTGTGTGTACAAGGGCGATACGGCACGGCTATCTAGGAAGTCTCTCTGCAGGAAACCATGACTTAAAAACCCGACGAGAAAATATTTAACATGTTATATAGGCCTACATCAATCAATCAATCAATCAATCAATTTATATAGCGCCTCTTCAAGGTTTCTACTCAGAGGCGATACATCATGTGATTATATATCGATTGAGGAGAAAACAAATTTATTTACACATAATTTTTTTAAGCGTGAGTTGCGCTATGTACGAGAACGTCTGGTCAGAGTTTATGGATGGTGTCGCTTATGCGCTGTTACGAAAATGTTGACATTCATTGTTTAGCTCAGTGATGGACAGCGTAGAGATTTGGACGTTTGCGCGTCAGTGGCGTAAGTCACATGTGCTCAACTGTCAATTGACAGGTCAATGGTTAAATCCTCACCAAAGCAGAAATATCTATGCATATCTGCTTCTTTGCGCATATATCGAAGCCAACTATAAAAATCAGTATAGGGGCCTAAGCTGACTGTTCGCTGTCGGTGAGAAAATTAGAATTGCATGGGTATAGGAACCGTCCTTTGCGGCTAGGAAAATTAAGTCTCTAACGCAGTGTTTCTTAACCCAGTGCTGACCGAACCCCTGGGGTTCAGTGAGCCAGCGCCAGGGGTTCGGCAGAGGTCCTCTGTCATATATCCTCTGACAGGGCCCCCGATTTTACGTAGGACATTATCCCCCGGACTAAATCCCCCTCTCTGTGTAAATAGCCTATAGTCTGCATGTCATTGATAAACCTTAGTTGCCGTTTTTGTTGGCTATTTCATTCAGGTGTAGGCCTAAACTTAAGACTTGTTAATGTCACTCAGCAGTACGAAAGTTAAGACTTGTTAGTGTCAGTCGGTGAATCAGTTATAAAGTGAAGACTAGTTAGTGTCATTTAGACATAGCATCCGATCTTAGAATTGTTGGCAATTTTTCAGCTATGAGACACTTTTGTTAGCAACTAACATACATTAACACGTTTTAACTTAAAATTTATACTAACAAGTCTTTGGTTCAATGAAATAAAAAACTTAATTTAATCAATGCAGCTTCTATTTACGGAAACACTTATACATCTTATAAATCAAACTTCCATTTAGGCCAACAATTATTTTCATCATTTTCCTGCATTTCTGCAAGAATATTATACGATTATATCGTAGACTGGGGGGGGGATAATGTCTACCCTGGGGACAATGTCCAGGGGACAATGTCCGGGGACAATGTCCGGGGACAATGTCCGGGGACAATGGTTCAGGTGAGCCAGTGCCAGACACTCCGGCAGAGGTCCTCTGAAATATATACATAATCAGGGTCAGTGAGTGTGAGTGAAAAATCATTTGCTATTTTATTTTATTTTTCGACTTTTATTTAATAAATTTTGTTTGAAATAGATTGCCTACCATTGAATGTATTAATATTGTATCACATTTTGGTACAATTTTTTTATTTCCGTTTGTTCCCATTAGTTAAAAAATTATTGTTCAAACTTGAGTTGTTCAGTGAGTGGTCATGGATTTCTCTTGGGGTTCGGCTCCCTTGAAAAGGTTAAGAACCACTGCTCTAACGTTTCGTACTCATGACTACTTCTCGCGAGATTATCTGAAAAGACTGTACTTCTCATCTTCTTGTTCTACTCCAGCAACATAGAGGCTAGAGCTTCGTCTTCCCTTCTTTCGTTCTTCTTATCCGTCAGTGTTTACAGAAGTTGTTTGCTGTGAAAACTGTTCAGTTCTTTCGTCTCATCGTATTCATCAGCGATTTTCTCATGCATTGACCTTGTTTGCCTTAGACAACAATCATGTAGGCCTATACATGTAATATAGGCCTATCTAATGTATATTAATATATAGAATGTATCAATATGTATATAATGCATATATATATATATATATAGACTATATTAAGTGTATATGTATCCATGGAATGTAGCTGAGTTTATTAGATTATCAAGACTGTCAACTGTCAAACTCTGTTTAGATTTAGTCTGCAAAAATCTGGTCACACTTAGCACTAATCACACTTTAATGTCCCAACAAATGAAATTAATGTGGCTGTAACCGAGATGTTTCTCCTTGGCCACCGTAATGGAACCCAAGAGACGACAGCTAATTCCGCGGGAGGAAAGGGAAGATCAACCACCAAACATCGGACTATGTTATCCAAAGCCTTCTCATATCGCGTCTACAGATATATATACATGCAGAAACTAAAAAGCAACGACGTTATTAGGCAGCTTGCTTACTTACTGTCCTATTTGCATATAACATCGAACTCGTGTGTATACACGTTGATTTCCAGATATATTTCCATGCACCTAAACTGAGTCTGTCGAGATACTTCTCTTATAGTCTACAAGAATGTTAGTCGATGTTATACTGGAGACAAAATCTCTCTCATTCTGTCCCTCTCCGTCTATCTGTCTCTATCTTTTTCCAGAGTTTCTCATGCAGACCCACACACCCTCAACCGTAACCATGATGCTGATGCACATGGCACAACCAAGAATATACTTAATGAAACCATGCGTCATATGATGCGTATACCCAAAAGCATGATTACTGCAGGATATATAGGCCCACCCATCTTTATCAGTCATTCATAAATATCACTGTTCGTCCGCCACACGTCATTCGAAGACTCAGAAATTAAGAGCGCATTATAAAGGCACACAAAATGAAAACCACGATCATCATACATGCAGTGTTGGGTATGAGTTAACTCAGATGAGTTTAAACGCACGAGTTAACTCACTTGCTGTGATTTATGAGTTTGAGTTAACTCATCTTAAAGAGTGTGAGTTATGAGTTTGAGTTAACTCATATTTTCTGTGAGTTTGAGTTATAACTCAATTATTTCAAACTCAACTCACTCGGCACATATTATGTTGAAACAAGCCGGTTTTTTAAATATCGGAACAGGCTGTCACACACCAACTTTTAAAAACTTCTGCTTAAAGCTAATACCAGTCATGTTTGAGATGTGAAACATGTGGACTGTGGTGTTTACTTTGACTCAGTAATAATAACCTGATTTATCCATTATCCCATTAATAATAATAACAGTTATACTAGTAATAATAAACTGATGATACCATTTCCTGGTAACTGTGTATTTGTACAACGTTCGATTAGATCATTAGAACGTGCTGGTATGAGACAAGTGAGTTGATGAGTTAACTCATTTAACAACTGAGTTTGAGTTAACTCATTTCACTTAGGATGAGTTGAGTTTGAGTTTAAACTCATTTTGAGGTGCATGAGTTGAGTTTTGATTTAACTCATTTCTTGTGTGAGTTTACCCAACACTGCATACATGTATATATTATACCGTATATGCATTATGGCAGTAGGCTACTTATAATAGTGAAATTGGCGTTGGACTTTGGTGATTATATATGTATTTATAAATGTATATGTATAAAGTTAGTTTTTGATGAGCACCCGATGAACTCGGTAGAGAAGTGAATGGTAGTGATATGCAAGAACGTATGTATACCCTGCAGTGGGGGTTGTGGTTAGGACATGGCCACCATCATTCGCCCCTTTTCGCTTAACGATGCCATGGAGTTAACGACTCAATTTCGACCACTTCGACCGGAGGGCAAGAGGAGCGGGAAGGCGGAGGAGGGACGAAAGAGACGCCCTCCGGACAGCAGAGACGATTTCAAATTACTTCTTCTCCTTTAAAAGCCATCATCAGAAGAACCTATAAGTGCAGGTGCTCTCAACGACACAACTGCAGCTCCAGCTTACATATCTATAGTTGGTATATGACGATGTAACCTAATGACGAAGAAATTCGTATCTGCCACGACTCTGTCTGTCTGTCCGTCCGACCGCCCGTCCGTCCGTCCGTACGTCCGTCCGTCCGTCCGTCCGTCCGTCCGTCCGTCCGTCCGTCCGTCCGTCCGTCCGTCCGTCCGTCCGTCCGTCCGTCCGTCCATCCATCCATCCATCCATCCATCCATCCATCCATCCATCCATACATCTGTCTATCTGTCTATCTAAAGTTCTAAACTTTCTTTCGAGTGACGTTTTGTAAACGCGATTACGATATATACAAGAACAGATGACTTGAATTATTATCAAATGAAACTTAGACCGAAATCGAAAACGGTAACAACAAAATTATATTGATTAACTTAATTGTACAATAAATGTTACACACACACACACACACACACACACTCACACACACTCACACACACAGTGTCACACACACACACACTCACACACACACACACTCACTCACACACACACACACACACACACACTCACACACATTCACACACACACACACACACACCTCACACACACATATGCATTATGTCTAATGAGCACACACACACAGTGTCACACACACACACACACACACACACACTCACACACACACATACTCACACACACACACAGTGTCACACACACACACACTCACACACACACACACACACTCACACACACACTCACACACACACACACACACACACTCACACACACATATGCATTATGTCTAATGAGCATATCTGTGTGCTCTCGAATGATCGGGTCTCGCACACAGACACATAGTTTCTAAGTTTTTATTTCATATTAATATTAACGGCTTCAAAGCCGTTGGCCAAACTTCTAAAACGGAATCTAGCCTTCGCCTTGCTAACTCATACTATCAACAAAATTTGCACAGGTTCTTGTCAGCCTACTAACCACTAGACTATCACACAACCATACGTGAGTATCCCCTTTAGCGAAATGGAGTATTAGGTTTAGTTTGCATTTTTGGCGATTTATAAGTGTAGGCCCTATTCAGTCGTACTGTTTGGATTTATTGTAGGCCTACACATAAAATATTTTAAGTTGCGTATCTTTAGTCTGTACGTCGACCTGAAATTAATTTACTTCGTTTTTGGTGATTTTGACTGGATTTTCGTCTTGGCTATCGTGATCCGTATGACGATGGGGGATAGAATGGTTTATCCCCCCCCCCCCGATACTCTAAACCGGTTTTATTCCATCCGGGGATATGCTTTATGGGGAATAGAATATCTCGGGGCACCGGCACCTGGGATTTGAGATCCACCGCCTGAACTACGAAATTCGCGACCTAAAAGAGTAAGCCTGTATACCTGCCCCTAAATGTGTTTATGTCACAATAATCAATTTTATGCACCTTGTTGTACTCATTTTGTGCTCATTCAAATAGGAAATAGTGAATATATCGGTTATAGATGAAACAGATAGGTTTAAGTTTTTTACATTTGTGAACATTTGTAGATCCTCTGGATGAGCAACGTCACCAATGGAGAAATGGCGTCGTTGAATTCCTGGACAGAGCACTTAATAACAAGTGTGACTTACAATGAGAAGGTGTGCAATTTGTGAGAAGTGCTTCACGTGTAGTCAGACGAAAAGACCATCATTTCTGAGCATAGCTTGCGTGACTTCCGCAGCTGAGAAAACTCCACAGAGACAGAGACAGAAACACAGACAGAGAGACAGATAGACAGGCATGGATAATCGCAGGTTTCTTGGAAGCGTATGTGCCAAGAATTACCCGGAATTAGCCATAATTGCGTTGCTCGACTTCACGCTAGACCACAGGCTTTCGCTGCTATTTTCTTGTCATCTCGAAGATTTTCCTGGCAGGTGTAATTATGAGCAGCTGGATTATAGAGGGTCATTTAATCACTACAGGAAGTCATTCTGCACCGACCCCCCTCAATGCCAAGTCATTCAGTGCCTGAGTTCCGCGTTAACACGCACAACATTTGACGATTTATTGCACACAGTCCAGCGCCACTCACGTGCGGCCGGACCGGCAACGGATCCATTGTGTGTGAAATGCGCTTCATCAATCGGCGACGGCATGCACGAAAACGCACCCACAATGGCGGACGATATGGCGGAGATGACGAAGGTGATATGCCGTTCCTGCACGCTTTTTCGAGTCTGTCTTTGAACTGGAGCGTTAACGACATTGAAATTTATGTATAAAGTGCGGAATAAATCAAGTTAATCGACCTGGGCCACAAAGGGAGAGTGGTGGTCTTTTCATTTCGCGTAAAAACGACTATCGTGTGCGACCAGTCGATTGGTCGTCCTTCTCGCGTGTGTTGCTCGCCCGTGCATGAAGAATGAGGTCAGAGGTCGACTGATGACCCTAGCCAAAGCGGAGGTTATGAAGTGACCAATGTGATGTTATAATATGCGTTTATCTCTGCGGATTGTTAACTGTTAAATGTTATACTAAGCAGATGCCCGTTGAGACTGGGGGTGCTGTGCATACAACGCATGTAGGCTACCGTAAATAAATACGAGCTGAAGAATGTGAGCAGGCCTAAATTTTAAAGCGTATTTCACTACTGGGTAGACTAAATGTCATGTAACTAATTATAACGTTTATTTATGTAGCGGCACTCAAGGACACTAAATTCTTGGCTCCGCTTATTCGCCACAATAACACAATAGCACCAAAGAATAATCGGCAGAACATGGTGGTCGGCTTGGTTCTAGGCGTATGCAGTAGGCTGATGTAACTATGACCAATATAGATAAAACATGCACAACCTATACCTGTGTATAGGCCTGAGTCGTTCTGTACTGTTCGTGGAGATCTGCAGATGACGCGTTTCATCATATCAACTCGAGCTTATTGAGCCTTCTTCCTTGGACCTTAGCGAATATCGTTTATAAATAAGTTAGATAAGCTTAGGCTTTAGATTTTCAAAAATTCTTAGACCCGCCACATCTGGATGAGCAATTTAACCACTGCCTACATCAGTGGTTCTCAACCTGTGGGTCGCGACCCCCACGGGGGTCGCCTTACGATTTCCCAGGGTCGCCTGGGACCTTTAGATATTTAAAAAGTTGTCAACGTAGTCTCTTAATATCATGTAATATGATTACTACACTAACTACCAGGCCTACACTACAGCGACTAAAAATGAATTGTTACTTAGCAGCTAATTTAATTTAATTTTCGCTATATTAGTTTTGAAATGTACATTCTAAGTTAACTATTACTTCTTAAAACAAAACAATAACCGGTTTGCTGCGAAACTGTGCCGTCAGCTGCGGTTATAGTAATTAATAAAGATCGCTAGAAAAGTTTATGCCTCTGAAATTGGAGGCCGCCTAAATGAATCAGTGTGAGACGAGTGTTAAGAAAAGAAAATAATATAGGCCTAGTAAACATAGTTTAAAGTATGGTTTATTTCCATAGTTGCAGAAGGAATTGCAGGGCCGTATTTACTGTGGTGGAGGCCCCGGTGCACCGCTGTGGTGGAGGCCCATTAGCAAGCCGCAGGCCAGGTGCGGATGATGCCTGAAAGTCGGCAATTATAGCTCACTGGCGACGATTCGCGAAACACGACGTGTCAACTTCAGCATATCCCAAAGACAAGGATGTAATTGAAGATAGGATGATCTATGAAACATAATCCTGATTTGTTTTCCTCAAATTCGTGCAATTAATCGCTAAACAACATATCGGGTCCTCCATGCTTTTTTACTTCCAAAGACCAGCTCACTCTAGTATTTCGATACATGGAGAAAGCTAATCCGGTAGGCTAGAACGATTCGTGAAGTTCATGCCAAACCAGGGTCATATTAAAGGCGCAAGACATGTTTGATGGCTTGGTAGATTTCCTCGACGAGAACGGTATTCACATGTCAAATTGCCGCGGTCAATCGTATGACAACGCTGCTGCCATGAGTGGACGCTATAATGGTCTTCAAGCAAAGGTGTCCGCAGAAAACAATCTTGCAGCATGGATTCCTTGTGCAGGTTATTAACAAAATAGGCCTATACTTTATAAATCTAATATTAAATCTACAGTAAATATCTATGATTTTGAATCATCTCTCATTTATAAGAAATGTGTGTAAATGCTTTCTGAGCCTTGCCTGTTAAATTGTTCTTGTTACATTTTTAAGTGTAAATGTCTTCCTTCAACCATGCAATTACATAAACAAACCAGCAGGTTAACACTGCTAAATAAATAATAACAATATTCTTAATTGAAACAATCCGGTTGACAGACCGCAACCGGTTACAGTGAACAGTTGTGCAATTGAAACAATTCACAAGAACGCAATTGACAGAAGACATAAATATTAACTACTAACAGACAGCCTGCAATACACGGAAATATGTTAATAAGTAAGAAAAAAGTGGTCTTTGGTTAATCATCAAAAATAAATTTAATCGTTAATATTAATTAATGATAAATCGATTAATTAATTGTTAACTTCCGCAGTCCTAATAGTAAATCTAAAGTCTAGACAGCGTTTTCTGGGTGTTATCATAATCCTTTCTTTGCTGCTTGATTGCAGGGCACTCTCTCAATTTGGTTGCGCAAGCAGCTGCAGAATGCTCTCCTGCTGCTGTGGAGTTTTTTGCTCTGCTTCAGGAAATCTATGTCTTCTTCACAGTTTCTACACATCGCTATGAACTGCTAACACGTACAGTTATCAGTCTCTGTTCCAAAAAGAATCAACACAACCCGATGGTCGTGCAGAGCTGATGCGGTTAAATCTTTATCACAAGGATATAACCAGTTTATTGAAGCTCTCGATCGAATTGCTGACGATACGGATGAACTAGCAGACGTGCGTTGCAAGGCCCATGGACTTTCAGAGCGACTGTGTCAGCTTGAGACTGGTATTTACACCGTCTTCTGGAATGACATTTTACAAAGAGCCAATGCCACCAGCAAGACACTGCAGGACCCTCTATTTGACCTAAACTCCGCTGTTGCCGTGGTAAAATCACTGAAAACGTTCGTCGAGTCCAAGCGAGATTGCTTCCAGGAGTACAAGAAAGAAGGCATCGAGAAATCCGGAACGACAGAATACATTCAGAAGAGAGAACGCCAACGCAACGTTCGACTTGATCCGCTCGATCAACCTCGTCACGTTGTTCCGCGCATGGAGTTGACGCAGTCAGATAAATTTAGAATACAAAACTTTCTACCAGTCATTGATCCGTTTGTTAGTGCTTTGCAACATCGGCTTGGTGTTTACGAGCTTATCTCGTCTCGGTTCGGTTTCCTACGCAAACTGCATGTACTTTCATCACCAGAACTACTGGCAGCAGCATCGAATCTCGTTGAGGTCTATAAAGACGACCTTGATGCATGCTTTGGAAATGAGGTTGTGCAGTTTGTTGACTTTGTGGACACATTCAAGGACGAAAAAGCTCAAGACGACTCTCGAGAGCATTTCATGTATCAGCTGATACTCAAGAAAGAAGTACAGGGCTCATTTCCTAATGTGGAAATAGCACTCCGCATGTATCTGGTGCTGATGATCAGTAACTGCAGTGCGGAACGTTCCTTCTCAAAAATGAAACTAATAAAGAACAGACTACGGACATCAATGGGCAATGAGCGGTTGTCCCATCTGGCTCTCGTGAGCATAGAAGCTGACATTCTGCATGAGATCAACTTTGAGGACCTGGTGACCGAATTTGCGAAGAAGAAAACACGCAAAGTTCCACTAATTTGACATAAATTCACACCCGAGACAAACTACCTTCTAACCTGTTAACGTTTTCTTAGTTTTAGATTTTTCTAAATTGTGTCTGTGCTCGCTGTGCACTGCTGAAATATTTCATAATCAATTATGAAACACAAGAAAAAAATTCTTGCATTTGTGGTGGAGGCCCCTATGTGGTGGAGGCCCCGGTGCCAGTGCACCTAGTGCACATGCCTAAATCCAGGCCTGAGGAATTGAGTAACCACAATGCGTTATTTGTAATGGAATTCTGTCGGTCGAATCGAAGCCCAACAAAATGAAACGCCATCTTGATACTAAACATCCATAACACCGCCAGGATGACCAGTAGTTTGAGAACAAAGCTAATGACGTCGACAAAGGCAGACTTGATACCGGGGCCAAGTACCAACAGCAAAACGTGGCAGCAGCTGTTGAAGCGTCATATTCGGTTGCTCTCAGAATCGCAAAAGCCAAGAAACCTCACACAATTACCGAGGACGTTTTGTTGCCAGCAACCAAAGACATCGTTCGAGCTATGCTTGGAGATGAATAGGCCTATGTTAAAAAAATAGAATCCAATTTCCTTGTCTAACGACACCGTCAGCAGAAGAATTGATGACAAGTCTGTTGATATTACTACCAATAAAAATTACAAATTTTTCCGTTAATTATTGTTTGATCAGGGAAAAATCTGGTCCACGTGAATTATTCAGCATAGGTCTACAGCTCGACGAATCCACAGATGTTGCAAACATAAATAGTGCATAGTAAAAATGCACAGAAACTTCAAATAAACATTTCTCTTACTTAATGTAACTTTCAAAATTTTCAAAATGATTAGTGGCAAAAACTTACAAATTGTCTTGTTATTTATTGTTTGATTGCGCATGATGCGTATGGATTAGGCATAATGGTGAGAAGTCAAATGCATCATACTAGTAGGAAAAAATGCGGTGAAGGGGAGTAACGCGATCAATTTTATTGTTGGGGGTCGCTGCAACTTTGGAAATGTTATCAAGGGGTCGCAGCACTAAAAAGGTTGAGAACCGCTGGATTAGAACGTGCTGGTATGAGACAAGTGAGTTGATGAGTTAACTCATTTAACAACTGAGTTTGAGTTAACTCATTTCACTTAGGATGAGTTGAGTTTGAGTTTAAACTCATTTTGAGGTGCATGAGTTGAGTTTTGATTTAACTCATTTCTTGTGTGAGTTTACCCAACACTGCATACATGTATATATTATATACCGTATATGCATTATGGCAGTAGGCTACTTATAATAGTGAAATTGGCGTTGGACTTTGGTGATTATATATGTATTTATAAATGTATATGTATAAAGTTAGTTTTTGATGAGCACCCGATGAACTCGGTAGAAAAGTGAATGGTAGTGATATGCAAGAACGTATACCCTGCAGTGGGGGTTGTGGTTAGGACATGGCCACCATCATTCGCCCCTTTTCGCTTAACGATGCCATGGAGTTAACGACTCAATTTCGACCACTTCGACCGGAGGGCTTCTGCGGGAAGAGGAGCGGGAAGGCGGAGGAGGGACGAAAGAGACGCCCTCCGGACAGCAGAGACGATTTCAAATTACTTCTTCTCCTTTAAAAGCCATCATCAGAAGAACCTATAAGTGCAGGTGCTCTCAACGACACAACTGCAGCTCCAACTTACATATCTATAGATGGTATATGACGATGTAACCTAATGACGAAGAAATTCGTATCTGCCACGACTCTGTCTGTCTGTCTGTCTGTCTGTCTGCATTCTGTCTGACCATCTGGTCCGTCCGTCCGTCCGTCCGTCCGTCCATCCATCCATCCATCCATCCATCCATCCATCCATCCATCCATCCATCCATCCATCCATCCATCCATCCATCCATCCATCCATCCATCCATCCATACATCTCTATCTATCTGTCTATCTAAACTTTCTTTCGAGTGACGTTTTGTAAACGCGATTACGATATACACAAGAACAGATGACTTGAATTATTATCAAATGAAACTTAGACCGAAATCGAAAACGGTAACAACAAAATTATATTGATTAACTTAATTGTACAATAAATGTTACACACACACACACACACACACACACACACACACACACACACACACACACACACACACACACACACACACACACACACACACTCACACACACAGTGTCACACACACACTCACACACACACACACACACACACACACACACACACACACACACACACTCACACACACACACACACACACACACACACACACACACATATGCATTATGTCTAATGAGCACACACACAGTGTCACACACACACACACACACACACACTCACACACACACATACTCACACACACACACACACACACACACACACAGTGTCACACACACACACACACTCACACACACACACACACACACACACACACACACACACACACTCACACACACACTCACACACACATATGCATTATGTCTAATGAGCATATCTGTGTGCTCTCGAATGATCGGGTCTCGCACACAGACACATAGATTCTAAGTTTTTATTTCTTATTAATATTAACGGCTTCAAAGCCGTTGGCCAAACTTCTAAAACGGAATCTAGCCTTCGCCTTGCTAACTCATACTATCAACAAAATTTGCACAGGTTCTTGTCAGCCTACTAACCACTAGACTATCACACAACCATACGTGAGTATCCCCTTTAGCGAAATGGAGTATTAGGTTTAGTTTGCATTTTTGGCGATTTATAAGTGTATTCAGTCGTACTGTTTGGATTTATTGTAGGCCTACACATAAAATATTTTAAGTTGCGTATCTTTAGTCTGTACGTCGACCTGAAATTAATTTACTTCGTTTTTGGTGATTTTGACTGGATTTTAGTCTTGGCTATCGTGATGCGTATGACGAACAGGGGATAGAATGGTTTATCCCCCGATACTCTAAACCGGTTTATTCCATCCGGGGATATGCTTTATGGGGGAATAGAATATCTCGGGGCACCGGCACCTGGGATTTGAGATCCACCGCCTGAACTACGAAATTCGCGACCTAAAAGAGTAAGCCTGTATACCTGCCCCTAAATGTGTTTATGTCACAATAATCAATTTTATGCACCTTGTTGTAGGCCTGCCTACTCATTTTGTGCTCATTCAAATAGGAAATAGTGAATATATCGGTTATAGATGAAACAGATAGGTTTAAGTTTTTTACATTTGTGAAGATTTGTAGATCCTCTGGATGAGCAACGTCACCAATGGAGAAATGGCGTCGTTGAATTCCTGGACAGAGCACTTAATAACAAGTGTGACTTACAATGAGAAGGTGTGCAATTTGTGAGAAGTGCTTCACGTGTAGTCAGACGAAAAGACCATCATTTCTGAGCATAGCTTGCGTGACTTCCGCAGCTGAGAAAACTCCACAGAGACAGAGACAGAAACACAGACAGAGAGACAGATAGACAGGCATGGATAATCGCAGGTTTCTTGGAAGCGTATGTGCCAAGAATTACCCGGAATTAGCCATAATTGCGTTGCTCGATTTCACGCTAGACCACAGGCTTTCGCTGCTATTTTCTTGTCATCTCGAAGATTTTCCTGGCAGGTGTAATTATGAGCAGCTGGATTATAGAGGGTCATTTAATCACTGCAGGAAGTCATTCTGCACCGACCCCCCTCAATGCCAAGTCATTCAGTGCCTGAGTTCCGCGTTAACACGCACAACATTGACGATTTATTGCACACAGTCCAGCGCCACTCACGTGCGGCCGGACCGGCAACGGATCCATTGTGTGTGAAATGCGCTTCATCAATCGGCGACGGCATGCACGAAAACGCACCCACAATGGCGGACGATATGGCGGAGATGACGAAGGTGATATGCCGTTCCTGCACGCTTTTTCGAGTCTGTCTTTGAACTGGAGCGTTAACGACATTGAAATTTATGTATAAAGTGCGGAATAAATCAAGTTAATCGACCTGGGCCACAAAGGGAGACTGGTGGTCTTTTCATTTCGAGTAAAAACGACTATCGTAGGCGACCAGTCGATTGGTCGTCCTTCTAGCGTGTGTTGCTCGCCCGTGCATGAAGAATGAGGTCAGAGGTCGACTGATGACCCTGGCCAAAGCGGACGTTATGAAGTGACCAATGTGATGTTATAATATGCGTTTATCTCTGTGGATTGTTAACTGTTAAATGTTATGCTAAGCAAATGTCGGTGTGAGACTGGGGGTCGTCCTGTGCGGGTAGCCTACAACGCATGTAGGCCTACCGTAGTATAAATACGAGCTGAATGTGAGCAGGCCTAAATTTAGAAGCGTATTTCACTAATGGGTAGACTAAATGCCATGTAACTAATTGTAACGTAGCCTATATTTGCATAGCGGCACTCTTAAGTTTTTAGCACCGCTTATTCGCCACAATAACACCGAACAGTAGCCTAATCGGCAGAACATGGTGGTCAGCTTGCTTCTATAATATATATGCGTATGCAGTAGGTTTATATATAAACTTTATTTCGCCACGAACGGGCAGCTCACAACATAATAAAACACAGATACAGAAAGTAGATAACTAACTAAAATGCAAAAATCGTGCACAAATATTTGCACGGAAGTCACCAATGCTACAGCATTGCGGTACATTATAACTGTCACAAAGCAGCCTTATCTGTCGTTGTGCAAACAATGCATAGCCTAGGCTACAATTCGGTTAATATATTGTTACTGAAAATTAACTTTGATAAAAAAGAATACTGTCTCATGTCTATGTCAGCCTGGAGCGGCAAACATCCAGCATACAAGAAAATGTCCCTCAAGCAGTTACTATCATTAACTTTAAATAGCTTCCAGTTTATGTAAATAGGGTCTATTAATCAACTACAAGATGAAATACGCACAACCTATACCTATGTATAGGCCTACGTCGTGCTTTACTACTCGTGGAGATCTGTAGTTGCCGCGTTTCAGCATATCAACCCGAACCTATTGTGCCTTCTCCCTCCTTGGGCCTCTTCAAGCAACATTGTTCCTCTGCACATAGGCCTAGCCTACGTAGTGAATCGCGAGTATCGTTTAAAAATATGCAAAAATTGTGAAACCCTCCACCTCTGAATGAGCAATTTAACCACTGCCTACATATACACACATGTGGAAGGACGTACATTGTGTGTATCTAGGCCTAGATAATAGGCCTGCTGCAATATATATCGTGTTGTTTTAGATAGGTTACATATGGCTATCATCGAAGCCGTATACTTACTACTTAGTCGGTCATAAAATGGAAGGAAGAATATCCTTTCGATGAGACTTCAATCTCTTCCTACACAGGGTGGGCGCCTGGGCGGTGCCTTTGATCGGGCGGCACTACACAGAAACGGGGGCAGGTACAAGACAAGGGAAACCATTAGGAAGGACAACTGCAGGTAAATGAGTATCCTATCAGGGTGCTGTTGTGAGTGTTGTCGATGGCTGGTTAATGGCGCCCTCTTCCATGTTAATTTGTGCCGCATGCATGTAGGAATCTATGTGAGATATGTAATCGGAGATGCGAGGCTTCCTAAGTCTTTTCCCCGTCAGACTTCAATCATAAGCCATCCAAATGAAGGCGGCGGCTTTATGACTTCAGGTCACGAAGGTCGTTGCGTGAAGAGGAGTTCTAATGAAGTGGCGATATAAAAATGAACATATTCCATGGCAATATCCATCGTCTGTTGCCACAACAACGACAAGTCACTTTAATCCGCATGAAATGCAAGCATGTGTGCATTCATCTATCGATGTGTGCATGTAGCTATGCATGTTTGCATGTTTGTGAGTATACGCATATTGCTTGTAAGTTGTAGGCCTACGTGTCTCAGGTGTCTGATAATTTATATAACGCCTGAAGACCCGTCTAAAGGCGATATAAGAATACTGTCGGTTTTATGAATAAGGGACGACTGTTTTTAGGTATGACATCGAACATTTTTGCATCAGCTTATTCCATTCGGTGCAATAGTTATTTTCTTTTTAATATTCGACATCTGATATTGTTTTTGATCAAGTCCTGGAAGTCCACCACTCCATCTGACACTTGCAATTTGCAAAGACTGCAATCTTTTTCTGAATAGCACTTGTTTCCCTGTATACCCAAGTATAAATACAGTCCCTCATTTCCCCAATATAGGTATAATCCCCTCCCCACGACTCAGACTACCTCCTCCGAGGCGAAGGCCTACTGCCACTTCGTTAACTGGAGATAGCGGAGGAGCTTAGGCCTACTAATTGTTAGAGCTCGGCAAGAAGTCAACCCTACAATTCACTCCTTAAATCGAACTGAACAACTCGAAATAAATGTCAAGTCTGTCCTCTTAATTAATGCACTTAATTATATTTGGAATTTGCCAGTCTGAGCGAGTCAAAGGAGGTAGGCTAAGAAAACCATATAGGCCTACTTTTATCCACGGCACATGAAACCATTTACCCGTTAAGTTTAACATAAGTGTAATCTATTATTTCGCTGGTATTACTTAACTGCAGTTTTCCTGCGGTGCCAGTCCCAAGCCTGGATAAACGAGGAGGTCGACGCAAACGAAATATATCGCATCAATAAACTAATAATAAACAGTAAAAATTATTAAATTATTAACTGTGAGCGTCGCCCTCCTCCTTTTTCCAGGCTTGGGACTGGCACTACCAGAGTACGAGTAGTGGCGGAGCTTCTATATCGCACAGTATGCTTATATATTGTTCGCGCTCTGTATTCTATATTCTTTTTTCTTGGCACCTGCCAATCTTCCTTGGTTGACATTTTAATGTTCGGATGATAAGTTTTCCTTTGAGTCGGCCAACGCAGGTGTCATTATTTGGACGTGTAACCTGAGACGCTGTCATCTCGCTCTGTTTCTCTGTCTCTGTCTGTCTGTCTTTTTCTCTCTCTGTCTGTCTGTCTGTCTCTCTCGCTCCGCCCATACAACAACATCCGCAGGACGATAACCTTTCGAATAATTAATGTTCCAGCCTCTCTCATCCACTGTATCTGTCTTTATTGCTGTCTCACTGTGTCTCAGTCTCCTTAGATCTCTTATTCTATCTTTCCGTCTATGTTTCTCTATGTTTATTATTCGTTTCATCTGTCTCTGTCCGTCTGTCTGTCATTCTCCCTACCCCTGTGTATAGTACACACCTGTACCCTTTCAGTGGACGAAATGTGGTAGTCATCAATCGGACGGTGGTTGGGGTTAACCCCGCTCCCCAACTCCTTCCCTCTCCTTACAAGTGGACACCAGATCTCCCGGCGGCCGCAAAGTCTCTAATTCGATCCTTGTCAAAGCGAATCGAGTTACTTCTTATCGTCTGAACCGAGCTAAGGCTTCGGCATTCGATTGACTGATGACAGACACGGTACAATGGGATAACACCGGACTTCCTTTGCTTTCATTTATACATTAATATAGACTTCTGTTCGTCTGCCTCTGCACACAAACAGACACACACACAAACGCACAAACAAACATAGATCTGTAATGTATGTAGGTATAATTGACGAAAGCTGATGCCGTTTCCAAGTCGCCTATCTGTAATATGTTGAAGATGGACAGACGACTAAGCCACTTGGTTGATCTAACAGTTGACAAAGGAGTCGAGTTCTCTGCTGTCAGTTGGACACATATTTCGCATCTCTGTCTGTCTCTATCTCTGTCTCTGTCTTTGTCTGTCTGTCTCTGTCTCTGTGTGTGTCGCTGTATCTGCCTGTGTGTCTCTCTGTCGCTGTCTCTGTCTGTCTGTCTGTCTGTCTGTCTGTCTCACTCTCTCTGTGTCTCCGACTCTCCGTCTGTCTCTCTCTTCCCTCTCCGTGTGTCTCTCTGTCTGTCTCTGTCTGTCTCTCTGTCTTTGGTTCTGTCTGTCTGTCTGCCTCTGTCTCTGTCTCGGATGTTTTCACTTTCCTAGTTCCTTTCTTATCTTTCCAATTTCTTCTGCTTCAGAAATTGTACGGCAACTCTCGTCCAATTAACTTAAGGGCCGACTCTCTGGTGTGCACCCTGTCCTAGATTAAAGTTTACGTCCTAGATCGCTACGTTGCTTAACAGAAAAAGGTGTTCACAGTGGGCGCGGTTAAGTTAACCGAGTTCGCCTAGGCCCACTCTTTATCTGTCCATGATTTCTTCTGCAAGACTTTCCAGAAATTCTGTGGCAACTCTGGCTCAATTAGCTTAGGGGCCGACTCTCTGGCGTGCACCTTGCCCTAGATTAAATTTTGCGTCCTAGATCGCCACGTGGCTGAACAGAAAAAGGTGTTCACAAACTTCAGAGTGGTCGCGGTTAAGTTAACCGACTGTTCGCTTACAGGCCCACTCAGTTTAGGGACGTTGAGGACGTCCACTCACTTCGTTGCGTTATCATAACCATCACCAATTCGTCGCTTCACTTCCATGCGCCAGTGGACCCGAATTCCTTCTTTAGATCATCAATTTTTTCTTAGCATTAGATCTAAATTACTAATCTTTCTCCTTCTTCTTATTCATTTTTTGTCAAGCGGACAAACAACTTAAGTTCATAAAAATTGAAATTCGCAATAGAGTTGATAAAAGGCCAAACTAATGGGCAAACGTACAATGTTCAGCGAAATAACAATTACAACTCTATTCTTAAGAAAATTTCTTGTCGAACGAGTTAAACGCGAAAGGAACATAGCGCGACGCGTTTTAAAATTATGTCCAACCAATCTGCCATTACAACATTCATGTAGACAAAGTCCAAGTTGAAATAATGATCGCAACTCTAATTATGATCATTGATCAAGAGTGATCACAATGAAGATCAAACCGCGGATAATGATTGCATCAACAACAATCCTGATACTAATAGTCTATTTTCCAGTTAGGATCAAATTGGCAATCAACTAAACTGCGAATCCAGATTCCTGCGCCACTGTGAGAACGTCGATGCACCCAGTGACCTTTCATTCAGTATATCTCAGATGGTCAGTGCATCTCTAAGACACCCCTATTCGATCTTTCGTCACTCGGGGGTCGACGGGGGCCAGATGCCTTTCAGATCAGACGGGGCTTCATACCACCCTCGAAGGAACGCCATTAATGTGTTCGATTAGGGAAATTATGTCATTAGTTGCGGATGGGGACTCGCCGCCGTCCGGGCTTTGTCAGGTGTCAGGCCACCATCAGTTGCCTCGCTACGGATGATGCATCAACGAAGGCGAAGATTAGACGGGCTGAGGCATCTGGACAACTGTGTCCGTCTGTCTGGATGTCCTACTCTGTCTGTTTTTCTTTCTGTTTTCTCGGTCTTCTTGCTCTTTTAGTCAGAGCTCTTAGCGTAACATTGTGCATTTTGGTGCTACAAGCAAAAAAATGATATTTTTGAGTTCAGGAAGAAATTCTGATCAAAACCTGATATAGTGCCAGTTGAAAAAAAAGGTTTTTTTTGAGTTTTTTTTACATTTTTACGTTATTGGATGTTCGTATAGCATTGTGCATTTTGGCGCTACAAGCAAAAAATTCATATTTTTGTGTTCAGGAAGTAATTCTGAACAAAACCTGATATGTGCCAGTTGGAAAATTTAGTTTTTGAGTTTTTTCGCTATTTTACGTTATTTTATCATTTCAGCAAAACTCAACTAATGTTGAGCAATGTAGCCGCCTGGTTTAGTAAATTCAAAAGCTTAACACAAATTCCATATATACTAATATCTGAAATTGCGTCAGGTGGAGAAAATCAATTTTTTTTAGTTTTTCACTGTTTTTATGCTATTAGATGTCAGCACAATATTGTGTATTTTGGTGCTACAAGCAAAAAAAAGATATTTTTGTGTTCAGAAAGTAATTCTGAACAAAACCTGATATTGTGCCAGTTGAAAAAATTATTTTTTTTTGAGTTTTGTTTAGATTTTTCGTTATTCGTTGTTAGCATAACATTGTGCGTTTTGGTGCTACATGCAAAAAAAGACATTTTTGTGTTCAGGAAGAAATTCTGAACAAAACCTGATATTGCTCCAGTTGAAAAAAATTAATTTTTATTTTTTTTTTATTTTGTACCAGTCGAAAAAAAAATTTTTTAGTAAAAAAGTAAAAAACAGCCCAAAAAAATTAATTTTTTTCAACTGGCACAATATCGGGTTTTGTTCAGAATTACTTTCTGAACACAAAAATATCGTTTTTTTGCTTGTAGCACCAAAATACACAATATTGTGCTGACGGCATAAAAACAGTGAAAAACTAATAAAAATTGATTTTCTCCACCTGACGCAATTTCAGATATTAGTAGCTATGGAATTTGTGTTAAGCTTTTGAACTTACTAAACCAGGCGGCTACATTGCTCAACATTAGTTGAGTTTTGCTGGAATGATAAAATAACATAAAATAGCGAAAAAATTCAAAAAAACTAAATTTTCCAACTGGCACAATATCAGGTTTTGAAGAATTACTTCCTGAACTCAAAAATATCATTTTTTTGCTTGTAGCACCAAAATGCACAATAATGACTATTTTGAATGCTAAGAGCTCTGACTATTTCTCATTCTCACGTCGGCGTGTCTCTATTTAAGTGGGTCATTCATTCATAAATTCATTCATTCATAAATTTATATAGCGCCCCTTCCAGAGGACTACTCAGAGGCGCTCGACGTCTCTCTGGCTATGCCTGTTTTTTTCGTTTCTGAATCGGTCTGTATTTACCTATTTCTATGTATGTATGTATGTATGTATGTATGTATGTATGTATGTATGTATGTATGTATGTATGTATGTATGTATGTATGTATGTATGTATGTATGTATTTGTGTGTGTGTGTGTGTGTGTGTATGTATGTAATGTTGGACAATGCGTAAACAAGACGATAAAAGAATTATTCTTACCGCAGAAATGAGTTGGCTACGGAAGATTGCAGGTATTTCAAAACTGCAGAAAATAAGAAACGATGACAGTAGGCAAGCGTTAGGTATCCAAGCAACTCAGAAGAATCCGATGGTTTGGACTTTGGACAAGTAGAGAGAATGCCAGTTGTCAGTTGATGGAATTCCACACAATGAACTACATACAAGATTCGAAGGAAAAAGAAACAAAGGCAGACTAAGTAACCTACGATGGATAGACAATAATAAAATTTATCATCATCATCAACGTTCAGTTCCTGACGTCAACCCACTGGCGGAGGGAGCACCTATGAAAGATAACATAACATCACTTGGACTAACACTGAGGGGAGCACTGGACTTAACGAGTGACCAAGAACAGTGGAGATCTTTCATAAGTACCCATCGCCGCCAAAGGGCTGGCGTCAGGAACATGATGACCAACAGATGATATGATGATGATGATGATAATAATAATAATAATAATAATAATAATAATAATAATAATAATAATAATAATAATAATAATAATAATAATAATAATAATAATAATAATATAATAATATGTATGTATGTATAATAATAATATAATATGTATGTATGTTTGTATGTATGTATGTCTGTCTGTCTGTCTCTGTATCTGCCCAGTACGTGTCCGTTGTTTGATCTGTCTGACTGTCTATCTGTCCGTCAATTCCTCTTATACCTCTCCCCCCATCCACCGTCTCTCCCTCTTTCTCTCCCCTTATCTCTCAGTCGTCCTCTGACCCTCTTAACCCTCTTCCTCGGCCGACCATCCAGACCCCATCTGCCGATACGAGACAAGCGCAGACTGACACGATTAGCCGTCCACTGGGATAGCGACCGGGGTCAGCAGTTCAAAGGTCACCGACTCCAGGCGGAACCCTCTCCAGATGACCGCTACTTCTTCCAAGGACTCGGACGATAATTAATCCTGCGGACAGGCGTTTCCAGCGTGTCGCCGCCGGAAAGCTATCCGGAATATCAACTCCTGTGTGACATCGGGACTTCACCCACCCCAGTCCAGTCCGTACCGTCTCCGGGTAAATCCATCGACCGTAAAAGTTGTTGTGCAGCCATCCACGACGGTCAACTCAGAGGCCATACGCCAAGCGATCAGTAACTTCCGCCAGTGCGATTTCTCGTAACGCCCTATCAGGAATTATGACGCGTGTCATCCCACTTGCAGTTATTAAACCCAATCCTACTGTGGGCGGCTCATCACGAGATGGCAAAGAGTGGATGCGGGGGTAATTATTACGCACGATGTTATTCATATTTCTCGGATGAATGTCGGCTGGAACTGGCGCACTTAATAAAGCTTTCCGGCTCATAGTCATTAAGGTAATCTAATCCGATATGGTCTTTTCCAATCTGTTATACAAATAAAGAAATTGAAACGTTCGTAATCAGATGTCACGACGACTATAGGTCGCTAAATTTCACCTACAAGTCATAACATCACCGGTCTATAAAATTAGAAAAGCTTGCCTAAATTCTGCATAAATAGTCTAATCCAGAAATAGAGAAAACGATCCGTTGAACTTTCATGTTAGCCAAAATGCAGTTTGCAAATGGTCCTACAATAAAGAATATTATATTCTATCATATGAAGTATTATAGGCTAGGCTCTAACTATAGATATCTCACATCCTCGCTCGCTCGCCTCTCATCCTGTTTGCCTACTTGCTTGCTTATTTCTTCATACGATCACTCAATCACTCACTCGTTTCATTAGCCAAACACTGCGACCAACTCATAAATTATATCCCACCAACGCTGACTCAATGATTCACCCACCCATAGCCAGCAACCCACGCAAGCACGGGCTCTCGTTTGATCACTCACTCACTTGTCGCTCACTCACTCACCCACTCACATACAATCACCCACGTATACCAACCCAAAGATAAGGTATTAGATAAGGCATTAGATAAGATATTATATAAGGTATTGGATGAGGTATTAGATAACTTATTAGATAAGGCATTAGATAAGATATTATATAAGGTATTGGATGAGGTATTAGATAACTTATTAGATAAGGCATTAGATAAGATATTATAAGGTATTGGATGAGGTATTAGATAACTTATTAGATAAGGCATTAGATAAGATATTATATAAGGTATTGGATGAGGTATTAGATAACTTATTAGATAAGGCATTAGATAAGATATTATATAAAGTATTGGATGAGGTATTAGATAACTTATTAGATAAGGCATTAGATAAGATATTATATAAGGTATTGGATGAGGTATTAGATAACTTATTAGATAAGGCATTAGATAAGGTATTATATAAGGTATTGGATGAGGTATTAGATGAGGTATTAGATGAGGCAACCATCCGTCCAGCCGTCCGTCTATCAATCCATTCATCCATCTACCCACCTACCTACCCACCATCCATCCAACCCTCCATGTCTCCATCCATCCATCCATCCATCCATCCATCCATCCATCCATCCATCCCTCCATCTATCCATCTATCCATCCAAAGTCATACGAGTTTCCTGCATGAACAGCATTCTCAAATTTATTTAATACGGAAGCATTGTAAACTGAATTCCGGTTCACAATAAACGTCTGGATATCGATGTACTTATATTAAACAGCGAAGTCGTGATTCATTGCGTTCATGAAAGAGCGTGACATGTGGTCTCAGATATTGACAACACCGGAACCGATTTGCCTGGCGTCGAATCCCTCTAATAAAACCATCCTCGACACGACTCAACAACAGATGGTCACCGCGTTAAACACCCCACGATTAAACCTCCAAAGACCCCTCTGAGTATTGAAACATCAACTGCTCTTCGGCTGGGTATAGTCGAAGCAGCCGTAACCAAACCCCGTAACTGCCCGTCAGGGTGAGACCTTTAGTCGTGGTTGCAAACAGGGGCGAGGGTCTTTCTTCTCCCATGGGAGAGTTACGAGAGAAAGCGGCAATTAGCCGACGCTGATTAGTTTTGGTGTCGGTCAGTTATCTACGGAGTTGTCTGCGGCTGGAGTTGGTAGGACCGTGGTCTTCGACCGCTTCCCTTGGGACCAAAGATCGAGACCAAAACCCAGGGGTAGCCCTATCTCCTGCAAGAATAATATCCACCCGATGAGAGGGAGGCGGAAGGGAGTGTTGGAGATTGGGAGGGATGGAGAGGGTTTGTTTGGAATGGCAACATCGCCGTCTGTCAGAGGGGTCGTATATAAGTGGAGGGAGGAGAGCTTAAGTGCTGGAACGACCTCTGCGGCCATTCCTCCTCTTAGCCCTCCCTACCCATCGTAATTACCAGTTTACGTTACTAATGCAGTCAATGCTGAATAACCAGATCCACATGGAAATGCTCCATCTTCTCCATTCACCCATGAAAACGACCGACATAGCCTCCGTCATGCCTGTCTGTCTGCTTGTCTGTCTGCTTGTCTGTCTGCTTGTCTGTGTCTGTTCATCTGTCTATCTGTTTGCTGACATGCACATCTGCCTGTCTTCACGTCTGTCACGCCTGTCTGCATGTGTCTTGTAGCGATATTTTGTATTCTTCCATGTGTTTATTTATTTAATTCGTCCGTCCGTCCGTTCATACAGCCACTCATGAAAACCTCGTCTTATAAAAACCATCCGAACAATCACTCCAATCTAACTTCGCCACTGCTCGTACTCTGGCAGTGACAGTCCCAAGCCTGGATGAAGGAGGGGCGACGCTAATGATTTTTGTTATAACACAGTGTCGTTAAACTGAAACTACTACTACTCCAACCTAAACCGCGCCATCTTGGTCAACTGCTTCGTAGTATCCATAGTTGACTGCTGCAAGCACCTACAGGCGGGTCTGATGCTACAACCTAAACTGGTTGCGTGTACGGTGTTCCTCAGCGAATCACATGCTAAGTGTGCTTGATCTCCTACAAAGCACTGCATGACCTTACCCCAGAATAATATCTGACACAGTTGAGAATGCCTTCATGAAGTCTATTGTCAGAAAATACTTTACCCCGTTAGCGGAACTTATTGTCCCTTCTTGTCTCACAATACCTACTAATACTTTCTTTAAGCGACTATAATACCGATTGCTATTAATGGTGTACAATTAACAGATAGAAGTCTGAACTCTGCTTCTGCATTCGTGCAGCAGTCAACCGCGGAACAGATATCGTCCACGATCCTCGTTGAAGACTCAGCTAGAAGTCCCAATGTCTTCTACGAGGTTTGGCGACTGTTCCTTTCCTGTCCCTGAACCCACTGCATGGAACAGTCTTCCTGACCATGTGAAGAATGCGCCATCTATTGGAGGGCATTTAAATCACAACTCATGACCTATATTTTTATTCATTCATTCATTCATTTCAGAGATTTATATAGCGCCCATTCAAGATTATCTACTCAGAAGCGCTCCCGACTCAACCCCTGGCTAAAGAGAACAGTCTTGAGGTTAGAGAAGAATGTGGCCGCAAGGGCTCTATGCATTAGGCGTAGATCAACAGGAAGCTCATTCCAGATTGCAGGGCCAGCAACATATGACTGTCATTTTAAAGTATCATATGACTGTCATTGATTTGTATTAATATACATACACACATACATACATGCATACATAGGTACGTTCATAAACACATGCATGCTTACAAACATACATACATACATACATTATACATACATACATGTACATACATAGGCCTGACAAATGAACGAGGACCATTGACATCATGTACTCGTACCTATCACCGCTAAATGGCTGGTATAAGGAACAGATGATGATGATGACGTGATGATGATGATGATGATGATGATGATGATGATGATGATGATGATGATGATGATGATGATGATGATGATGACGACATGATGATGATGATGATGATGATGATGATGATGATGATGATGATGATGACGACGACGACGATGATGATTAAAAGTGCAGATGGAATTCGATAAATAACAGAGATGCTTAACATTGCAGGCAATATAGACAGACCTATGATATTCCATGTATATATAGACCTATGTAATAGCGCCTACGATGTACGCATGAGATCGGTCATAAAGGTCCACATAAAATATATATCTGGTTAATGCTCTAATTAAGATATTCCGATACAGAGTTAAGCAATTACTTTCTCTTATCGAAATGTTTCCTCCTTAATCCACCGATCCACTGCCTCTAGTCTACAGAACTCAGTATAGCTACGATAACATTTAGCTGTATATGCTCTACATAAAGTTGTACGGCTATCCGTCCGGATGGGTCGTGGGACATGAAGGCATGACAGGTGATAAGGAAATCTAGTGTCGACGTGATAACACGTCGTTTAAGGTCAATTAATCGACTGGGTTTAAACGTCGAAGCCCAACCTCTCGGTTGAAGTCATTTACTTCATAACATCGTTAAGAACGCCTAACGACCGCTGGCGAATAACACCGCCACCGTTATTGCTCTCGTTCTTCCTCAGCTGCCAACCAGATTATCTTCTTGTGTATATAGGTGCATATAGATTTAACTCCGCCACTGCTCGTACTCTGGCAGTGCCAGGCCCTAGACTGGAGAGAGGAGGAGGGCGATGGTAATCATCTTTGTTATGACACAGAGTCGTTAAACAGCAACTAACCAACATACAGATTATGAATGGAAGCACACACATACACATACATTCGCATACACACAATCGCAAACACAAGCTCACACACATACAATGGGGGCACGCTTAGGCTAAATGTAATATTTTCGGTTAATAAATATATAAAACAGCAATATAATTTTACATTTGATTGCTTTAGGCCTTTAGCATTGGTGGATCCGGTCGAAACACGAATTGAGTCCCTCGCTTCAAATATCCCTTTATTCCTGGATAATTCTTCTCTCAAAATTTATTTGAAAAGTTCCTTCTGTTGGATTCCTTTCTTCATAAATTCTAACAAACGTTTGCGCTATTCCTTACTCGTATTCTTTACTATTTTCTTCACTTTTGTCTTCCATCGTCGGTCGTTCGTTTCCATTTTCCTATCTTCCTCCTTTCCTTTCCTTTCTTTTCTCTTTATCTTCCTTCGTGACTCCCTTACTTACTATCTTCATTCTTTAATTCTGTTTTCCTTTCGTTTACTCTCCTCCCTTCCTTTTCGCTTCTTCATTTTCTCTCCTTCCTTCCTGCTTCTTCTCTCCTTCCTTCCTGCTTCTTCTCTCCTTGCTTGCTTCTTTCATTCCATCTAGTTTCCTTTCTTCCTGGTATCCTTCGATCCGTTTGTTTCCTTCGTTTCCTCGACGTATCTCCCTTCCTTCCTTGTGTTTTCCCAGTGGAGGGCCAGCGTCTTATCCTTCTTCCTCTCGTCCTGTTAATGGGAACCAGTTGATGTATATCAATGCTGTCCAATCTCAGACTCCGCAGTCAATGATGCGAGGGAACCAGATGATGCGGCTTGATTGCTGGCCTGATACGGAGGCTGAGGGAGATGACACGACGGGGCTAAGACAATCACCCCAGGACCCTCATCTCGTACAGCATCAACCGAAGAAACAACCAATCTCACTTGGAAACAAAACGACTCTCTACAGACTGCCAGGGAAAGCAAGGCATCATAGCACACACGAACGTGACTATACATTGACATTTTGTCATAGATACACAGGAAATCAGGAATACATGCATATATGTACACACATATTGCAAATGCAGGTATATGCTTACAATGTACTACTACTGGTTGTAATAATGTAGAAAGATACATGCCTATTCATCTGCAGCGACTCTATCGTAAAATATAATCAACTGGAACCTGGATTGTTTTTCTTTCCAATGCACACGTCCGATGCATTTTCATGTGTTCAGATAACAGCGATATAGGTATGCGTATTTTCATATAGGCACGTCAATGCATGTATGACAATGCATGTATGTCAAAACATGTATGACAATGCATGTATGTCAAAACATGTATGTCAATGCATGTATGACAATGCATGTATGTCAAAACATGTATGTCAATGCATGTATGACAATGCATGTATGTCAAAACATGTATGTCAATGCATGTATGACAATGCATGTATGTCAAAACATGTATGTCAATGCATGTATGACAATGCATGTATGTCAAAACATGTATGTCAATGCATGTATGACAATGCATGTATGTCAAAACATGTATGTCAATGCATGTATGACAATGCATGTATGTCAAAACATGTATGTCAATGCATGTATGTCTATGCATGTATGTCAATGCATGTATGTCAATGCATGTATGTCAATGCATGTATGTCAATGTATGCATGTCAATAATGTATGCATGTAAGTTTGCATGTATGTATGTATTTCAATGTATGTCAACGTATGTATGCCAATTTAAACATGTCACTCTAATGCATGTAAGTATGCATAATTATATGTATGTCAATGCACACATGTCAAAAATAATTTATGCGTGTGTTTTATGCACGTGTGAATGTATGTACCTGAATATTAGGATAGCACCGTTTAAAAACTCTCAAAAGCGCTGTTGTTACAAGTGTGCGATGGTTCCAATACTACAGATTCAGTTGATCCTCATTTGTGCCCCAGTAACTGTCGCCAACCTCCAGGAATTCTCTCCTGTTCGGAGCCTTGTACGCTACGAAGCATCATGAACTGAAGACATAATTATATTGTCGCAGAATAAACCTCGACAGTTGCCCTGAACGCATCCAAGAGCTGTGTGTTGTGTTCCAGTCTTGTTTCAGCGCAGGTGACGATCGCTATGCTCTTCAGCTAAATGGGAACAGTTCAACTCGCACTCACGTGGGTCTATTATACGACTGGGCAAAGATAAGTCGTGCCTTATAAGAGCTCATCAATCGTTCACAGCAAATGATCTTTAACTGAAAATATATACGTACTCCTCAGGTACAAACAGGTCAAGGAACATTGTCATCGTCATCGTCATCATCAAACATCATAATCATCATCATCGTCGTCGTCATCCTCCTCCTCCTCCTCATCATCATCATCATCATCCTAAATCCAGCCAGAAAGGACATAGCCGAAGAAAAGGAATAGGAACTGAACGCAATCCAACTATCCCTCCGGAGTTTGTAAGGAAAGAGTGTCTTAAACAGAGACTCTGAATACATACATACATGCACACATACATACATACATACATACATACATACATACATACATACATACATACATACATACATACATACATACATACATACATACATACATACATACATACATACATACATACATACATACATACATACATACATACATACATACATACATACATACATACATACATACATACATACATACATACATACATACATACATACATAGATACATACATACATACATACATACATACATACATACATGCATGCATACTTGCATACATACATATGTTGATGAGTCTCCCTTCAAGCGACGCCAAGTGCATCTACAGATAGCTGGCGTCGAAACAACTGTTCACTGAGAAATTGCCCTGTGGTAATATGCCTCCACCTAGCGAACGCGGGTCAGAAAGAGCAGACTGTGAGGAGCAGACGGCGAGAGAGAGGACTGGTTCCTGTCCTAATGCGCCGAGACTAAGAAAATGAAGAAACTGACATTCTTCGCACTCGTGGTTACTTCTCGGTAGGACAAGGCCACGGCGTGAGACACAGTCCACGATTGCTTAGAGTAGCAGTAGTAGTAGTTTCAGTTTAACGACACTGTGTGATGGCAAAGATCATTAGCGTCGTCCTCCTCCCTCATCCAGGCTTCGGACTGGCACTACCTGTCACTAGGGTATGGACGTGCAGTGGCGGAGTTGATTGGTTAGAGCGCTCACCTCGTTCATTATATAGTGAAATCAGTTTGCATCAACAGTCATTAAATTTTGTTATTATTGCGCAGAACTGCAGCTGACTCCGTGGAGGCCCATGCAACGCATCGGATATCACATTATTTTGTACAACTTTCCATTCATGTAGGCCTATACATAGATTCCTCGGTTCATTTTAATAATTATTGTTGTGTATTGTATTGTATTTTCGTTTATTTGTACCTATGGCTGCCAAAACACATCAAGTAACAACAATACATGATTATACAGTTATAGTATCAGAGACTAAACTATTATAGCTTCGGCTATACTGCACTCGTCAGCAGTATAAGTATGGTTCTAATCGGGCTAATTGGATTCGTTTGCAATGTTGAGAGTGAGACTGGACGAGATTCCAGTAAGCATGCAGCTAGTAAATGTTTTATACATCTGACGTGCTAAAAAGTTCTTGCTATCCTTGGCTGGGAGGGTAAAGGGATGGGGCCTGAGTGCTGTAGGATGTTTGTGGTCCACTGTAAGTTTGACCACCGGAAAGTGTTTCCCGAGGTTAAAACCTTTAAGAATTACTTATCTAACTGACTCCACTTGCGTGCATCCTCCCTCATCCAGCTAAATCCAGGCGCACTCTAGCGAATAAAAAAAATAGATTGAGGCTAAGTCATTCCCCAGATGGCGTATAAATACCGTTGTCAACTCGTCTAAGCCAACAAACCACCTATCAATTCAACTTCAAATTCCTTTAGGTGCATTTTATGAACTTTGTCTACGGTAGATCATATACGTTATGACATCTTAAACCTCATTTTATGTACGTAGTTCTATAAAGTGATATAAGTTCTCTAATAAAGAACCAATTAATTATAAACCCTAAAAATGACCGCTTGAACCTTTAATGGCCGACTATACTAACCCTAGCTACCTCTCTTAAAGGCCAAGGTTTTAGGTTTGGCGGTTTCCCTCGTAGAATGAAGTGACCAACGACTGTAGGCGGTTCAAGTAAGCATCTGTCGGCCAATGGGCGTTGATTTCATTTTGGGCAGACTAGACCCGACAGGGCATACCCCGTACAGGCCCTACCTCGATCAATTGACCACTTGTATATATATAACCGAGCTGTGGGTCGAATAATTTGTGTATACGTGGCTAGAGGTCATACCTGTACTTCTAGAATGTATACAAGTTGTTCCAATTATCCAAATTTATGCGTATATATATATATATATATATATATATATATATATATATATATATATATATATATACGATGCGTATATATATATATACGATGCGTATATATATATACGATGCGTATATATATATATATATATATACGCATCGTCTTCATAATTACCAATTTTTTCAAAATTCCAGTTGTTGTGAGCAAAAAATGCCCGTATGGCTTCCTCTTGATCGCCATCTACCACAATAGTAAGTTCGTATTTGTTCATGGCAATCTAATCGCATATAGAAACTACAGACTTGTTTCTCAACCCTGTAAGTATCTTCATAGCAATGAACTCCATAGTAATATGAGTGGATGGGGGGTAAATTTGGATAATTGGAACAACTTGTATACATTCTAGAAGTACAGGTATGACCTCTAGCCAGCTTAGCTGGCTTTCGTATACACAAATTATTCGACCCACAGCTCGGTTATATATATACAAGTGGTCAATTGATCGAGGTAGGGCCTGTACGGGGTATGCCCTGTCGGGTCTAGTCTGCCCAAAATGAAATCAACGCCCATTGGCCGACAGATGCTTACTTGAACCGCCTACAGTCGTTGGTCACTTCATTCTACGAGGGAAACCGCCAAACCTAAAACCTTGGCCTTTAAGACTAAACGAAACTTCTTAATTATTGAGATAGTAGTAAAACTTTTACTCTTTTGAACTTTTACGCTTGATTGATTGAGCTAAAAAAAAATAGCTTATAAAAGGGACTGGCTTTTACCGGTAAGTGTTGGAGATTATCTATAATTTAATTCGTTGAAATGGAAGACAGTTCCCACAGGGCCGTGATATAACGCTGTCCTTGTCAAAATGATCAAATACCATACAATATGCTAGTCATAAACTTCTAGGTATACGTTATGCTTAATGTATCAACAAGTTCTTGTACTACTGAATGATATCGATGCTGAATGGCATAAGATTGTCGCAGTTTGCGGACGACAACGCTATCTGGCGGTACAGCAACAAACATGAAGCAAATGAGCGTAAACTCCAGCGATAGGCCTTGACACAGTGAAGAAATTCGTCGATAACAGTACTGCGGTTTCAAGGTCTCTACGAGTAAGACTGTTGCTGTTTGGTTTGAAGGAGGAGGTTGAAGGAAGGACGCGAAGAAATTGGGGCAAAGTTGCTGAAGTCAACAGGGAGATACTACAACCTTTGATCAATCCAGATAAAACATCAGGAAAACCGCCGTGGACGTTGAAACCGCCGGTCATCGAAATGAACCTCAGAAATCTGAATAGGAGTTGAGACAGCCTACAAATGTCGAAACGGGCGATTGAAGAGCACCTTCAGAGGCATTCAGAAAAGGTGGAAATCTACACGGACGGTTCAAGAACAAATGGTGGAGTCAGATGGACGTCCAAGCTGCTCGTTCTACTCTCGATGGCATATCACAAGGGCTACAAGCTACAGGCTGAGCGATAGCACGTCAACCCACGCCGCCGAAATGATGGCCATCAAGGCAGCGCTTGAATTGGTGATCTAATCAGACTCTATCCGTGTCCTGCAGACCATCGAACAACGACAGTCTTTCACAAGGCCTAACCTACTTCGAGACTTGCTGAGTTCCCACTATAGTCGAGGCCGCCAAGCTGTTGCCATATTCGTCTGGATACCCGCGCATCTGCTGGAGCCGTATTCATGGGACAGACGTACTCCTATTCTCGGCTTAAATCTGGCGTATACGCGGGAGTAGCGGGTTAAGTCGGTATTCAGGATACAGGCGCAGCGCTCAACGCTGCGAATAAGGCTACTCCGAGTCTGAGGTTACAGGAGTAAGTCCTCTATTCCCAGCTTAAAGGCGAAAAAAATGTCGCTGAACTTGTAGTACGGCGATGTGCTAACTATTTATTGTGATCACTTTCTCCGAAAATGGCAGGAAGAACGGGAAAATTCAAACACTGGAGCGTCATGCCGACAAATTGAACTACAAGTGGATCTCTCCGTCAAGTTCAACGATGGTAACCGTCGAAAAGAAGTAGCTACCTTCAGGCTCCGTTTCGGCCACTGCCTGCTCAACGAGCAACTCTATCTCTGGAATAGGCACGATAGTGGAAATTGCCATACCTGTAGGGTGCCGGAAACCGTGTTTCACTTCTTGATTCAGTGCCCTAATCAGGCGACCTGCAGAAGAGACTCTGAGATGAGTGTCACCGCCAAAAATTTATCTACAGCACTAGAAGGATAATGCTAACACACCCGAACTGCCTATACATCATCCACAAATATCTTAAAGAAAGTCTATGCAAAATATACAAATATATCAATCAATCAATCAATATTCGTTTAGACATAAGACATAAGACATTTTAAAGACATTTTAATTGTTCCCAACATGCAGACATTCATTGCACAGAAACTGTAACATCAGTAAATGAATAATATGCTAACAAAATTATATGGTAGATTTGCGTGATTACACTAAGGGAGCAATAGGCGCACTCAAAGGGACGAGGCCCGTTTATTGAAAATTATCAAGCTGACAGAGCCGCACTTAATGACAACAAAATAGAAAACAGTTATCGGCTTGTTCATAGGATACGGGCCTATCTGTGGACCCGCCGGTAAACCCTCCCGAGGCCGGCCTTCTCATTGATTTTAGTATATGTTCCTATAGAGGACCTTGTGGAAACCAAACATGAACTTCTTAACGAAAACTGTATTGTTTTGTATCACTATCACTATCAGAACATTATTAATTTAGATTCTAGATCTTGCTTAGGAAAAGCCAACGCCTTTGTTACGGAGGAGGCGTTAAAATAAAACAAATATTAAAACTTTGCTGGTCGAAACGTTATTGCATGGAAATCGTGATTTGAACCAAACTTCCCTCTGGAGAAATGATTTTAATTGACTATAGGCTACATGTTGCGCCATCCTTGTCTAGCATGTTCCTTAGGAATTCTATCGTTCTGCTGGTGCGTAACTTAACGGGAACCATTCGCACGTGTCGCTCGGCGCAGTCTCTGAGGACGACCCGAGACAATCGGAAAAGGAAACCGCGCTTAGGACGACGGGTAACGAGGTCATTTATATGGCGCAGGAAGATTCCAATCAACTAATGACGCTCGTAATGAATTAGGAAATAAATCAACAGAATATAGAATATAGAATAAATAAAATCCGTTATACTATCAATAAATTCATATGTAGGTAAAGAAGCCAATATATAAATACCTAGACTAAACAGATAAAGAAATAAAAGCGCTTAAATTAAGTGATTAAACAAAACTGAACAAAACAATAAAATTTGTACGATTTTGGCAAAGATTAAACATTCCTCTGGACAGCATTTTGAAATGACAAGATACCTACACCCACCTTGGGAAAAACAAAAAGGCGAACGCGTCAGTAAATAATTCAATAATAATAGGTAAATGAGCAAACAACTTATTAGTTGCTATGGCGCATATGCGTACATATTTATATAATATTCATAACCAAATAAAATATAAATTAGGCATAGGACAATTTGAACAACGCAGTGTTTTAACTATTAGGCTATGCAACCTGGGTTTCACACGTGACACATCGAAAGGGAAAAGTTTCTATGAAAATGACACATAGGCCTAGCCTCTCCACGAAATGGATTAAGGCATAAATAGAAAAATTACTTGGAATTACATAACCGGTGCTGGAAGGAATTCCGCACTTAAAAGGAGTTTCTTGGAACAGAAGAAGGAGCGGATACTTTGAAGCTACATGCTATGTGATTTTATAAGGCCTGCTTTCCCCCAAGCCCTCGTAACTACTGAGACCTGAGTCCACCCCTTTTTCCATCCAAACATCAGTTAGTCCGCATAGCCATTGTTTCGTTTGTTCGTCCAATCGATTTCCTTGCACAACAATCAATTATCCTCTGAGATATCGATCTAGCGATCAATCAAAACACTGACTTATTGATGCGTTCTTTGTCTCGTTCTTCAATCGTTCATTCCGTCATTAATTAATGAGTTTATTCATTTCATTTATTGATCCTTCCTTCCATCGATCGGATCTTCCAATTATTCTTCCATTAATAATTCTGCGAAAAGAAAGAGAGACAATAAGCGAATAAATGGAAATATTCGAATGAGCGACAGACATACAGACTGACACACATAGGCCTACACACAAACAGACATACAGATGCAAGTACATACATACATACAAGTAAACATACAGGCAAAACAGAGTAAAGTAGTGTTGCTGATAAATGGAATTTGAAGAAATAAATCAGTAAGAATAAACGAATGCGTGAATCACGGTGAATGAGTTTTCGAATGAAGAAAACAATTGGAATGGTGGAGAAAACAAAGAGAGAAATGGAGAAATTAATCAATGAGAAAGAAAAAGAAAAAGAAAAAACCACAATACCCAAGGACAGCAATTCCTACTGGAAGGAACATAGTAAATGAACAGAAGGGAAGAAACAGTTAGATAGAAATACAGCGAGCGGAAAGAGAGAGACAAAGAGAAAAAGTAAGAAACGTTATGTCTTGGCTGTGATAAGAAATGTCCAGCATCTGTCCATTGCGATCCAGCGTGTCCACTGTCCACCCTCCGACTGACCACAACTGACCGGACGTCGGCGTTTCGATTGTCTTTGAGATGGACTCGGGTCTGAGACGTCCGGTCAAGTCTCCTGGCGGCGATAAACTCGGATCAGTGAGGGTTCTCTGCATGGTCAGCTGCAGATTTGCGTGGTCAGTTACTGACCACTGGTCAAGCCACGTCGCTCTATTCTACGGCAGAATACGGACCACACGGCGATCGAAGAACAGAAACAAGATCTATAAAGGAAATACACAGAGAGAAAGGCACAGACACACAGACGTACGGATACTGAGATGCACAGATATAGTAAGGATATGGACAGAGACAGGGAGTGAGACAGAGAGGGACACTCAGAGGATGAGGGAGAATCCGCGTTTCTGCTATCAACAGCAGATGCCATCAAAGACAATACTTTAGCTTTCATGATTTCTTTGAAAGATGAATCGAATTACATATATACATAGATATAATATATATATAATATGTATATTACTATATATGAATATATATAATATTATGCATACATAGTAATATACATATGAATAGGTTGCACACACCTACACACATATATATATATATATATATATATATATATATATATGAGAGAGAGAGAGAGAGAGAGAGAGAGAGAGAGAGAGAGAGAGAGAGAGAGAGAGAGAGAGAGAGAGAGAGAGACAGAGACAGAGACAGAGACAGAGACAGAGACAGACAGAGACAGAGAGACAGAGACAGACAGAGACAGACAGACAGAGAGACAGAGAGACAGAGACAGACAGAGAGACATACAGAAAGAGAGAGAAGCAACCTATCAGTCTGTTTAAATACCATTAGCATACCAATTGCAATATACAGGCCTGTGTCAGTATTAAAATCTGAAGTTTAAATCCTTTAAATCGAAGGTTCCCAGAGTCAATCATGACACGCTGCCAATTCCTAGAATCACTGGCCTATTAATTGAATTCTGCCGATCATAATAGAAACACAGCTGATATATATATGCATATATATATACATACATATATATAGGTCAATAATGTTAATCTACATGTATGTATGTATATATATATATATATATATATTATATATATGTATTATGTATATATGCGGAGAATCTAAGCTTGTACTTACTGTAATGCCGCCTGAATGTGCCTATATAATGAATAAGGGCGTTTGTACTGTGGTCTGTCTACGTATGTGTCCTGTATCTCTCTGTTCGTCTGTGGTCTTTGTTGTGTCAAAATTGACTTTGGATTCGTAGAAATCCCTGATTCATCCGTTGTTTCGAGATCCGTTCCCGTTCGCCAGATTCCGATCCGATCCACGGATCTGATCCGGATTAAACCGAGCCAACGTCCTTTGCCCTGGCGATACTAGAATCGGAGAAAAGCCCAGCGACGATCGAAATTGAATTGAATTTCTTTTATGTGAGTAATGTCTGCTCCTAGCAAATACTATGGTGTGGTGTAATCAATGTCTCATACTGTCTTTAGTAGATTATGATAATTTAGTGAATATGTCATTTAGCAGACGTGTGAACGTAATTTTAGGTTTTTGAGTATGCAGCTTTTAAGCACGCGCGTGTATCGGAAATTTCTATGACGTCACATTGATGATTCATCAGGTTGTTGACTTGTATGTGATTGGCGTCCGCCTAACGTTGAAGAGTCATACCCTTATTGAATTACTTCTCACTGGCCGTCGATGAGTCAAGCCGACATTAGCATTGACACATCCTCGCGCACATTTTAAATATACATTCGAGTTTCGTCGGCGTTCTCGCGCAGTGACTGACGTCATTTTGACGGCTTAATTGGTAGAAAAGGTCCACATAGGGCGATCGCAAATTCATTGGAGAGAGTCGCGAACTGATCTTGTGGTCTGTCTTATAGGTCTACTCAGCTGATAGTCTCAGATGCAAATGTAAGTGATAGATTCGTGCAGTAGAGAACGTGTATATCGACGATTGAAATACTGCTGATATTGAACTGTTCGTTTAATTCATTATACGCCAGAAAATCAGACTGTATTTTCGAGTTAACGATATATGCTACCAATCGAGCGAGTCAACAGTTCGAAGCCCGATCGATACACGCATCTTCAGAAGATCGTTGACCAACTGAACTGTTTCTAGTGTCAACATCAGATGCTAAAGTGTCATGTAATCAAGGTCTGAAGTTTGCTTATGATTTACTTATCCGTCCGTTCGTTCATTCATTCGTTAACTGTCATTTGAGTCAATAGCAATACAGTAGAAAAGCTCTTCCCTGTTTGAATTAAGCCAGACCATCTAGCTAATCTCTTGAAGAATTTTAAATACTAAGGAACCATTATTAAAATGCAACAGTTACACATGCGCTGAAGTTTATGAGCGTCACTTAAACCCATATTCGTTATAATCAATGTTGGACTTCAGGCATAGCCTACGCGTTTACAGCAAATATAAGCCAAATAATTGTCCATTGGGTTCAGAATGCTGGCCGCTTGTGCCCCAGATAGGGCAGTGATGGAGGAGTTACTGATGAAGCACTATTCATCAACGTCTTAACTATTCCGCTGGGGATATTATTGACACAGAGGCGCCTCAAAAACGATCAATTATTTTCTGAATTTTGTTTTTAAAAGGAATGCATGCAGTTGACTGTTTTATGATAGAAATTCAATTGATCAAAGGACGGGATTTATGCACTATTATGTTCTATTTTATGCGTAAGAAAACATAAAATATTAAATTGAAACATTAGAACATCAAATTTTTATTATCGCAATATAGTTTTTAGAAAGGAAGCATTTGACGAAGGCGTTTCATACACAGTTTACGTAATTAGAAGTTACGAATCACACAATAAAACGCATTATTTACTCATTTTTTCAGCCGCTGCCAAATTGTTATAGTTTACGGTTTTTATATTAAATGATCTGACTAAATGCTTATAATGCTTAATTTTATGTAAACTAAAGTGCGGTTTTTTAGTTGGATAAATAAAGAATATACTTAATTATACTTATTTATTATCTTGATAACAATAGATGTGGATGTATGTCATAGCTAAGGTTTTAGTTAATTGGAGCAACCACGGATTTTTTACAGAAAGGACATTTGCCAAACTAGCGCTGCACGGGATAGGTCTGTATAATTTAATATAAATTATAATTACACGTAGGCTATAAATAGTATTAGGCACACCTTTACCTTAAACAGAAATTAATTGAACGTAGGCTATAAGAAGTATTAGGCACACCTTTACTTTGCACAGAAATTCTACACATCTGTAGGCCTTTAGAACATAACATGATTGAACAGAAGAATGGATGGACAATTGAAACAAAGAACTAATGACTGAATTTGCTTTTTCAATTCTTTCTTCATTTATTCATGACTGTATTCATTCACTAATTAATCTATTCAACTCTTCGCTGGCTCCTCTGTGATTAGCAACACCCAACTGACGCTTGAAACCTCAATCGACTTAGATGGGAGTGCTTCAAGTTCTGCAAGCAGAACCGAAGGCAATCGACAATGGACTCAAACAATGCCTCCTAATTATCTCCTCTCCGCTGATCAATTCTCTCTCGACACGAATCATCCAAGCTATTTGTGCTCTCTACAATAACATATATATCAATATATCTATAATAGACGCAGTCTTTCAATTGTATTGTAGATAGACTAATAAAACTTATTACTTTGTATTTATACTCATCTAAAATTAGTATAGCCTACAGTATAAATGATTTTATATATATATATATAGACTTTTTAATAGATAAATATAGACCAATGCATTATGCTTATCTGGGATAAGTATCTACTTAATAGATTAGCAATTTATTATTGTAAGTAGACTCCGCCATAGTTTACAACTGTGTCTAAATATAAGTATGACGCTATTCGACTCAAGTTACGATGGCAATGTATTTGAATGCAGATAGGGAGGATTTGTCAATCATTTGCGCTGATAGCCTGTGAATAAGCTTGTCACACGCATTAACTTTTGGGTGATGAAGACAACCGAAGATTGCGAGAACGATTGCTATACGATTGTACCTTCCCTCATGCCACCATTCGTGCCACCAAACATGGTACCTTGAACTGGTCCGTACTTTGATTGTTTCAATTTTGTAGTAAAATAAGTGAAAAATTATTTTCTTATCTCGTTACGTCCCATCCGCTATAACTTTGATTGGCCGATAAGACTGTGTTCCTGTCCCGTAGGCCTATATCATCAAGTTGGCCTGCGTAATTGAGTTAGTAAGACCTCATATTCCTTGATCCAGACACATATACCAACGTATGCATGCCAAATTACATGCTACCATACATGTCATGGTGCATGTCACCAACACGTAATCGTACATGTCGTATTAAATGCCACCAATACGTGTCGTCATTTCATTTTTCATTTATTGTTCTACAAAACAAAACAAAACTTTACATAATGCAATGTACAAATATGTTTTAAAGAATACAAAGGGCAGACCGAGAAGGGACCGAAGTGACGCTTAATAAGGTCACCTGTTTTACAACAAATTGGTTTGAAATGACCATTGAATGGCATACTAGTATTACAATACTGTAGCACAACACAATAAAAAAGAAACAGAACTAAAAAGCTTAAATGAACAAGAACTATAACTTATTAAATGTCTTGTTCATTCACATATGCGCGCACAAACTTTTTAAATAGTCCTATAGTGGGTATCGTATTGGACATCATTGTGGGTATCATACATATCATCATACATTTAATCAAGGTATATCAAACATGCCACCATGTGTGTCATATATGTCATCATATCTGACGACATAATATATTATATCACTATAAATGATACGTCACTGTATATGATCTGCCACTATGAGCATCCCACAATACATGCCACCACCATTCAAATTCAACGATCAAATAAATCCCTGGCTATCTGCGCCATGGACTCTGGACCTCAAAGATCGCAGCGGTAGCAAACAAAAGCTCAAGGTCAGGGGTCAAACCGCATTTATTGCCGCTCCTTCGAAGATAAACTCGAAGGTCGCCTTCGATCTCTCGACTGGAACGCCAGGAAGCTTTACGACCGCTTTTATAGGCTGTTTAACGACTCCTTCGTTTCGATGGTGAATAACGAGGACACGTGACCAGGTCTCCACTGACAAAGAATCCCCGACGCACACGGATTCAACTCCAGGAACCATAAGGGATAAATGACGCAAAGACGAATATGGATTGTGGTCGATATAGTGATCGTTGTTGAGGTCATTAAGAATTATGATATAGTGATGTTGGATAGTCGAGGCTGAAGAAAAGAGCCCTGAAAGGGTCTTCATTGAGAAGTTCGATCATCCAACGAGATAATATAAAATATTGCATATAAAGTATTATATATTAAATCATCGTCATCAGTTCCTGACGCCAGCCATTTGGCGGCGGTGGGTACGAATAAATGACCTTCATTGTCCTCGGTCTTTTGTCAAGTTCATTGCTCCCCTTATTATCAGTCCAAGTGATGTTATGTCCTCATGTATATCGTCTATCCAGCGTAGGCTTGGTCCGCCTTTGTTTCTTTTTCATTCGAATCTTTCATGTAGTGCATTTTGTGGAATTTGGTTATATATAAAATATTATATATAAAATATCGTATATAGAAAATTATATATAAAATATTCTATAAAATGTTATATACAAAATATTACGTCTACAATGTTACATATAAGATATTGTATTGTGCTGTCAATTGAAGATGTCAACATGCGATGGTGAAAGTTATGACAACAATAATGTATGGTCTTCCATGGACGTCAAACTCCTACTTTGTTCAAGATAATTGATTGATTGATTAACTGATTGATTGATTGATCGATCGGGTGAGAGATTGTTTGATTGATCAAGTGATTGATTGATCCGATAAAGATTATCAGTAACACACTCGATCTGAGATCAGACGACTGCAGATAATAACGCCTGGACTGCAGCCAATCCGGGTTAGCAATCACTGCGTTCTGCTGCCAGCGAGGGTATGCACGTTCCACGATTTCAGAATATGAAATTATGATACAGAGAAAGAAAAACTCGGGCTGTACTCGTACTATGACATGTGCCAGTGACCTCCTGACCTTAAATTTTCCAGTGAATGACCTTAGTTGAAAGTGCTGTTGACCTATGAACTGCAGCGTTGACTTCGCCTGATAAACTCGGTTGGTCGGTTTGGTCTTTACCAGCCGACGATATAGAAGTTGGTCTGTTTGACCTCAGATTAACCTCTGCGTCTTTGACCTTGACCGATGACCTCGGAATGGGCAATGAAGAGATCGAAAGTTTTGTTACTTCGGAGGCTTTGAAAAGGGTCCAAGAGTGGGAAAGGTATCGGTGGGAAGTGGGAAGGACTGGAAGGAGAGTGAGAAACCAAAAATCTCAGAGATGCCGTGACGTCTAAAACGCGCTGATTAAATTAATCGGATTATAAATATAACAGTTGATCAACTTCTTCAAAGTGTTTGAGGAGAACGAAAGACTATGACCCGATAGTTACAGGAATTCTTTGACTTCTTCACCATGCACCAACTTCCACTTCTCTCTCTTTTTGTCTTATGCCTGTCTATCTGTCTGTCTGTCGGTAGGTCGGTGTCTCTGTGTCACACACGCAAACCTTCACTCTCTCTGTCTCTCTCCGTCTCTCTGTCTCTAGAAGACAGTCTCTCTGTCTCTGTATGTGTATCTGTCTCTGTCTGTCTGTCTCTCTTTCTACCTCTCTGTCTCTCTCACTGTCTCTCTCTCTGTCTGCCTTTATTTCTGTCTGATTGTCTGTCTATCGGTCGGTCGGTCCCCCTTCTTCCCTCTTTCACTCACCTGTTGTCTTAACGGAAGTTGTCAACAAGAAGACAGTCATCTCCTCGTCTTTCCTTTCCTCCTCCCACTGCTCCTTCTCCAACTCTTCCTCCTCCCTCTCAAAATTCTTCGTCGAATAATTCTTCTTATCTTTCTCTACTTAATCCTTCTCACTCAGTTCCTCGTTCCATTAATCCTCCTCCTTATCTAAATCTTCTTCTTATTTTAATCCTCCTGATTGAACTCCTAGTCTAATAATCCTCATCCCTTCTCTAAGTTATCTTTTCCTCTAAATCCTCCTTGCCCAGCTCCTTCTACGTTTCCGTTACACTTCCTCCTCTTTCTCTCTCTTTTTCTACTCCTCAGACTTCTCTCTGTCCCTCTGCTCTTGTCTCTATCGGAAGCTGGAAGAAGGGTACACACTGGACGGAATGCGATACATCGCTCGACAGTAAAGATAAGTTTTCTTTAGGTTTCTTGGAACCATCTGGAAAATGAAATGACGGAGATTTTGCCACCGAAGACGCAAGATCAACGATGTTCGCTTACAATCTTACAAATAATGTGGCCAAATCTGTCATGAATATACAGCTATCTTGTTGTCTCGTTTGTAGCACAGTTGTCGTGGACTTAAGAAAAGAGAGTAGAGAAGAAAAAGGAAAAGAAGAAAAGAAAAACGAACAGCAGGAAGAAAAGAACAAGAAGAAGAAGAAGAAGAAACGAGCAAGAAAAAGAAAAGAACAAGAAGAAAAGAACAAGAAGAAAAGAAGAAGCGCAGTCCTTTGAGCTAGACAAGAAGTATATTGGCAACAAGTGCAGTGCTAGAGCAGTGGTACAGACAAAATGAATCTGGAATCATACCACATATAATACTGCCCATAACCCAGACAACTTTGTCCCTCATCTACAATAGGTCACACTAATATATGGCCATGGATGTTATTGCCAGACAATTAGTGTCTAAGTGTTTTTAGGCTACATCGATGTCTCTTAATTCTAGACAGTAATTTAAGGAGGGTTGCGAAATATGAAAGCTGTAAACCAACTGAATTGTTCCTTTACGAGACAATTTCCCTCAAATAGGTTAAGGTTTCCCGCCCTATTAGTGTTTGTTATACCAGACATTGCTTACCAGGGAAGGCAAGAAATCAATAATTTATCCGACCGAAATCTTGTTTATAAGCACATTAAACGTACCATCTGGTCTGAGAATGTCAACCTGACAAATATAGGATTCCGTTCCTTTTTTGTTCTCCGTCTTGTTCAGGAATTAATCGTTTCGAACGACGAGACCTATAACCTACCTACGTCCTACTGACGTTGCGTTCCCTAGAGAGCGATGGTGCTGTGCATTGGACATCCATCCACTCGTCGTTGCGTTCCCTAGAGAGCGAAAGTGGCAGAAAAAGCAATTGGACATCCATCCACTCGTCCGTGGTTCTAGAGAAGCAACAAAAGTGGCAGAAAAATTTGGAATCTGGTATCATAGTGCACATTTACTATGGCCCATTATCCAGACAATTTTGTCCTTTTTTACTGCAACAGACCACACTAATATTTGGCAATCTGCAACAGTGTTAGTGCCAGACTATTCATTTATAAGAATTGTCAGGTTACAACGATCTGCTGATTCTATAACAACAATTTTAAAGAACAGTAGCAAAATATGTCAGGAACGGCAATTAGACTTCTCGCAAATTGCTACTAACTCTCGTTGATTTTGAAATGGTTTTGTTAAGAGGGTCACACACGCGTTGGCAGATAGACTCCTCGGAGGTATGGTCTATAGAGGTACAGTAAGGTAAGAGTAATGCATTTGTTTAAAACGCTCGTGAATGAGCAGCGATTTAGAAATTTCCGCATTACGCGATAGTCCAGTGAAATCCGCCAGGGCAGAAATTTATTTTGCGATTTCTGCTCCATTTGCACTCCTGGCCAACTCAGTTATAACGAGTACATTGGCTGTGGGAAGATCAGACGACTAGAGTGAAGGCTATTCATTCACTTGTCCTCTAATGTCGAGGTTCGGAAATGAAGTCGCTAACGCTTCATACACAGGATAAGGGTTCGATTCGCGGTAGGCACTGTGCAGAAACCTAGGACAAATACTGTACGAAGCATTCCTGAGCGCCAACGATTATCTAAATGAGCTATATAATTGAAGGCAACACTAGTAAGCATATGAATTCAACGAAGCTACATATTTATATAGAGTCACAGAAATTGAAGACAATACTAGTAAGCATATGGATTCAATAGAGCAATATATATTGATTATAGAGTCACGGTGTCGTGATAATAGAGTCACGGTGTCGATGATGCGTCAGTAGCTGGTTTTAATGGCGATGAGTCTTTGCTGATGTATGCTGAAGGTTGGAATCGTTGATGATGGCGTTACGTCTCTCAGGATGAACGAACCTTAAGCGACGTTGGCAGCGGGAGACCAAGAACATCTTATCTCTGTTCAATTTTTCATCGTCCTCCTTTCTTCCTCTTCCTCCTCCTCTCATCCTGTCTCCATTTCCTCCTCTCCTCTTCTCCCCTTCATCTCTCCATGCCCTCCTCAGTGTATCTTCATCTTCTAATATTCCTCTTTGACCTTCTCCTCCTATCTTTTCCATTCCTCTAAAACTTCGTTTCCAATTCCTTGCCTCATCCGCTTCGTGTCCATTCCTCCTCATCCTAACTTCCTCACATACTCCTTTTCATTTTCTTCACATCCTCCTCCTCTTCCTCCTCTTCCTCCTCTTCCTCCTCTTCCTCCTCTTTCTCTTACTCCTCCCTTTCCCCTTCCTTCATGTAGTCCTTTCCCTTTCCCTCCTACGCATTTTAATTCATATGCTTCGCTTTCCTTCCTCTAATTCTCTTTCTCTTCCAGATAATTCTGCGCCTTTTCTTCTTCTTCCAATCTTCCTCCTCCTCGTCACTGTTCTTCTTTATAATCATCATAATCATCATCGTCAACATCATTATAAGCATCATCATCATCATCATCGTCGTCATCATCGTCTTCATCGTTATCATCATCATCGTCGTCGTCATCACCTTCATCGTCATCATCATCTTCGTTTCCTCTCTTCTTCTCTTCTTTATCGTCATCGTCGTCATCGTCTTCTCCTTCTTCTTGGTCTCCTTCTTCTCTTCCTCCTCTTCCTCGTCGTCTTCCAGTGAGTGTATGAGAATAGTTGTCCTTCACTCAATCCATATGGATGTCGCTGGAGGAGGGTGGGAGGGAGAAGGTAGAGACGGAGGAACGGAATCAAAGGACAGAGGAAGAACGGGATGAACGAAGAAGAGGAGAAGGAGGAGGAGGAGGAGGAGGAGGAGGAGAGGAAGTGGAGTGCTTTTCTCTAAGTTCGAAGATTAGGTTATCGGGCGGAAGTGCTACGAAGAATGAAAGATAAGAAGGTTGCATGATGGTCAACGCATAATGGCAAATGAAGGAATAAGCAGGCAGGCAAAGCGGCAGGGAGACAGAATGTCACACAGGCATACATGACGGAGAGAATCACATGCAGGCAAGAAGACAAACAGGCAAACACGTAGCCAGAAAAAGACAGACAAGCAAGCAGAAATGCAGATAAGCAAGACAGACACAGAGGCGGAGAGAGATACAGAGACAGACAGACAGAGAGAGACAGAGAGAGAAGAGACAGAGACAGAGAAAGAGACAGAGACAAGACAGAGACAGAGAGACAGAGAGACAGAGACAGACAGACAGAGACAGACAGAGAGACAGACAGAGAACAGACAGACAGACAGACAGAGAGACAGAAGACAGACATACAGAGAGAGAGACAGACAGACAGACAGACAAGAAGGCGTACACGCGCAGATAGTCATACAGTCTGAAAGGCAATGAGACTAATGTAAAGTCTGGAGAGATGAAGTGAGCCAATGAGCGTGAGATGCCAATGAGCAATCAATGAAGTCGAAAGGTCGAGTATGCTGGAGAAGTGGGAAGTGGCATCGGTCGATGGAAGATGAGAACGATGAGGGAAGAGGCGATGGAATGGAGAGCGAGCAACGAGACAGCGTGTCAAGAGTCGAGAGATGGAAAGATGGAAAGTGGAGACGACGCCAGGAGTGGAGCCAGGCCAGCGGGGCAGGGCGGGGAGGGGAAGTGGAGGCGGACGATGGGTGAAGAATGAATGGAGAAATCATCCCTCGATCAGAAATACGGCCAACAATCGGAACCTCTCATCTTCGATTTCGGTAAACAAGCAATGCATCACAACGATCTTCATCACCAACGCCGTCGTCGTCGCCAACATCATCCTCATTATCATCTATCATCATCGACATCATCATTGTGGGGCACGGTGACCGACTGGTTAGAGCGCTCGGCCTGTAACGCGGAGAGTATGGGTTCGAGCCTCGTCCGGGCGGTTTCTGTGTATCCTTGATCAAGTCCTTCACTCACAATTGCTCTGCTATATAATTGTTTCTGAGACTTTGTCGTGTGTGCACTTCTGAACTTTATAAGGAGGGCAATATCAAATTAAGTTGTATTGTATTATATCATCGTCATTATCTTCAATATCATCATCATCGTCATCATCATCGTCATCATCATTATCATCGTCGTCACCGTCATCATCTTCATTATCGTCATCATCTTCATTACCATCATCATAGTCGTCGTAGTCACCGTCATCATCTTCATTATTATCATAATCGCCGCCGCCGCCATCATTATCATCATCAACAACTTCATCATTATTATCGTCGTCGTCACCATCTTTATTGTTACCATCATCGTCATCACCGCCATCATCTACATTATCGTCATCATCATTATTATCGTCATCAGCATCATAATCATCAGCATCATCGTCGTCATCATCACTTGAATCATGGTGGTTGCGCCCCAGTCTTTACCCCCACATTGTAACTAAGCCTCCATCATCCGCAACCCCCTAATCCCAACCCCTTGCAATTGAGACGGCATCAGTCGGCGCATGCGCATCCATCCGTCCGTCCGCGCATGCGTCGTCTTTCGACCGCGACGCGCGCGGACGTCGAAGAGAACCGCACGCGACATTCGCCGAAGAAGTCGAACAAGAATTATTCATGGCCAGCGGAAGTGGATGTGTCCGTCGGTGCGTCGGTCCGCACGCCAAACGTCTGTCTGTCGTTCGGTCTGCGAGGTGGACAGACATGGTGATAAAGGAAAAGCCTATGTAAATCGATCAGTCGCTAGTCTACAGGAAGCGGATCGGAAAACAAGTAAGCCTCCCTATCTATTCCGATTCAGTCTCTAAAAGCCGCCGAACACATTCATTATATATTAAGTAGATACATACACATGTGTACTTAACACACAAATGCATGCGTTCTGGTATAAATATATATACGTATCGATGCGTATGTGTTTGTGTATGTCTTTCGTATGTGTGCATAGTCGGTGATGTTGGGGATGTTTCGTTAGTGAATAGCTTTGGTGTTGAGAGGGAAAACTAATGAAAGAAGACAATTGATGGAGAAACAAAGGATTGATTTAGCTGTCTTCGCAGAGACGAAGGCTGGCAGGATGTTTGTTGGAATGGAATCGTCAGGCGTTTGAAGACAAAAGAAAGGAGGCACGGATTACAATCTCTAGTAGAGCGCGCTTCTCTCTTCCAATAAAAGGTTGGTGAAGACCGCAGTGTGCGATTGAGTTATTTAAGCGACGTAGCTCCTTATCGTTAGATGACAGAAACTGCGCGTCATCAACTGCTGACCATTTGCGGATAATTATTGCATTCAATTATTAATTATCATCAAATAATTATTGCTAAACAGCAAGAAATAACCGATACAAGCTACATGTATAAAACCTGCAAAACAGTTTATGTACTTAAATCATGGGCAAATAAATTGACAAAAAACCAGTCAATGCTGTATGTATATTTATATATATTTATTTATTTGAAAAGAACTTTTAAGCAATTGAAAATATTATATTTTGTTAAGTTAACAAAGATATGTATGTGTTTAAGCTAATGTAGCCTACTTATTTGTCTGAGCAGTTCTATAGCGCCTCTGAAACCTCTCTAATCGTAATCGTAAAAACGAAATTCCTAAACGACTACTCTAACGCTAATCGCAAAGCACCAGCCTATTCAGGAACACTGAACCTGCTTTTCACGAGCGTAAGACAAATTGGCGTAAGGGTTTTAAAAGAACGACAAGTTCAGCTGTATAGAAATGACACTCGCAAAGACTAAATCTGACGAAGGTCTCCACTGTATAATAATAGCAACAATTTCTAGGGCGCCGTGACACAGCCGTGCTGCTACCATGGCGCCTGTAGTTTCGTGTATAAGCCGATCAACGAATTCATTTCCACGGTTGACAGTTGGCGCCTTTCAATCCTTGGTCAGTATTACGCCGATAAAATAAAGTAGTTGTAATTGCACTTATATTTATATAGCGCCTTTTCAAGATAGACTCAGCAGAGGTGCTACAGTGACTCCGAACCGACTGTTGCTACGCTCACACACTGATCAATGCAGAGTAAAATCGTAATCGTAATTCTACATTTACATGGAACGGCCTTCCCTCTGACCGGCTTTCTCTCCCGCGAGACATCTCTGGCTCTATAAACTCTATAAACGACTTAAGACTTCATTTTTGACCAGGCTTTGGTCGGGAGCGCCTCTGAATAGTTATCTTGAAAGGGCTATATAAATTTCGTATATAGATATATTCATGTAGCGCCTTTTCATGGAAACTCTTCAGACGTGTTACTCACCTGACAATAAAAGACCACAACCAAATAGATTCGTTTTCAACCGATGGCAAAATCGAGAAAGAGAATGGTCCAACAGTCTCAATGTAAGACTTACATTAACAAATTGCTTTTCCTGCATAAGCTGCCTCCCGGTCACAGAGACTGATCTTCTGGGTCGTATTGACCTCATTTCGGCTTGGTTTTGGTGCGGCATCGGTTGGTGCCGTGTGCACTAGACACAGGCGCTATAGAAGTTATGAAGTGTAATTATTTGTAATTGTAATTGTAATATAATTACAGCATGGTAATAATTCAGGTCAACGCATCCAACGCGTCTGTGGCTCTGTATTTTTCGGCGAATTCTTAAACGGCTGAGCAATTTAAATTCTCTAACACAGACAGTCGATTGCGACCCTTAAACCCGCCTGACTTGCCATAGCAAAACCAAATCCACCAGTGATCAGTCACAAGCGGCATGGACTATCACGTTTATCATCATCATCATCATCGTTAGTTCCTGACGCCAGTCATTTGCGGCGATGGGTACTAACAAATGATCTCCATAGTCGTCGGTCATTTGTCAAGTCCAGTGATCCTCTCAATGTTAGTCCAAGTCATGTTATGTCCTCATTTATTTTGTCTATCCAGCGCAGTCTTGGTCTGCCTTTGTTTCTTTTTCCTTCGAATTGTGCATGTAGTGCATTGCGCGGGATTCTGTCAACTGGCATTCTCTCTCTATATGTCCAAACTATCTGAGTCTTCGCTGAACGACTTTGTCTATAGCAGAGCTGTTTGGATACCTAATCACTGTCTATGTCATAGTTTCTTATTTTCTGTAGTTTGCGTTTTTCAGGTTTTGCATTATTCAAGATTGTTTTCAGTTGGCCGTGTAGCTCAGCAGGGTGACGGTGTATATTACTCCGAACCACCTGTATAATCTTAAAACCATCTTCGTCTATGTTTATACAATCAGAAAGTATTTAAAATTAATTAATTTTACCTAACTTCACATTGCACCTAAAGTACTTTCTACGTTAGTCTTAATTATATCTTACTAATTTGATTAATAACACAAAGTTCATCATTAAATTTTAGCAAGCGTTGTTCAGATAACTGGAAAAGTCACCAGTTGTGAACTCGCGCATACCCGTAGAGCAAATTCATCGGATTCCATTTAGAATCAATAGCTAACACGATGTTCCAAGTTCCTGGACCGCATTGCATCGACAATGAAGCACACTCCACAACATTTCCTTAATCTCAGACGAGGCATTGGGATTCGAACCGTGAACTCTAGACGAATGACCAGCGCCTTATCAATCCGCCAGCCACCATTTCTCTTTGCCAGTCGCTAATCTCTGCGTTGGGTGGCGTGGCCGCGTGGCAGCGTCCGATTGCCGAGCGCCGGGAGATTTGGAGAATGGAGCGGAGAGGTTTAGCTGTTGCCAGGCGATCATTCTCGCACAGGTCCCGACATAATCTACGACATGAGACCCGCCTTAGCGTCTCCCTGCTCTTGTTCCCCGTCAACGGAAGAAAACCGTTTCCTCTCTTAAAGCGACGACGATTTTCTTTGGCAGGTCGAATGACCACACACACGCAACCGAACGATAGTTCTACAGTCCCCAGCGAACACTGAGGAAATTATGCTCCATTACTTTACTTCACATTTTGGCAGCGAACATTATACGTCGCATGACAACGTTCTGTGTCTTGGGACTCTTGGCTCTATGAACTTCAATATACAACACTATATTGCACTACACTGTCTTAAACTACGCTTCACTGTAACACTAAGCTATGCTACTCTAAGCTATACTACGACACACTACCCTACACAGCGCTATACTACGTTAAGCTATAGTTAAGCTATAGTATACTAAGCTACCCTACGTATTACTACGCTAAGCTACGCTATGCTTCACACTAAAGTACCCAACGCTATACTACGCTACACTATGCTAAGCTATGGTATACTACGCTATACTACGCTACGCTAATCTGCACTACACTACACTGCACCGTTATATTCTACACTGCACTACCCAACCTTACACTACGTTTCACCACGTTACACTGGACTACGCTACAACAGTGCACTACACTGCACCACCAGACCATACACTGCGCTACCCCCACACCATGTTACACCATGCTGCATTGGATTACATCATTTGATAATGTTGGTTAGCCATGTTTTAGCGCCATGCTTAGGTTTCTTAAAAAGCTCCATTAGCCAGTCAGAGAATTTGTGACTTCAATCGAATTGCACAGTATACATTAAATGACATTTGCACATGCAGCATGCATTAAAATAATCGCATTGCACAATATAAATTAAATCGCATTGCACAAAACACATTAAATCGCATTGTACAGTATACAGTAAATCGCATTGCAAATTATATACATTAAATCGCATTGCACAATATGCATTAAATCGAATTGCACAAAATACATTAAATCGCATTGTACAGTAAATCGCATTGCAAATTATGTACATTAAATCGCATTGCACAATATGCATTAAATCGAATTGCACAAAATACATTAAATCGCATTGTACAGTAAATCGCATTGCAAATTATGTACATTAAATCGCATTGCACAATATGCATTAAATCGAATTGCACAAAACACATTAAATCGCATTGTACAGTATACAGTAAATCGCATTGCAAATTATATACATTAAATCGCATTGTACAATATACATTTTCAGATGTGACGCGTTGCTGACTGACTGTGGCCTGCAACCAGTGACAACCTATTTATTGAACCACATTATCCATAATTATTCAATCAACGTGATATGACTGATATAATATTTTAAGAGCGTCACAGTGAGACGTCTTCCTCGTTTACCAGAATAATTCCTAAGATGAACTGAATCAATGGCTAATCATCTCTCATTCGATTCTGTCATTCTCCGTTGCAATCTATCAGAGGATCATCCTCCGGTGTTTACAGATGTCCCAGCGCCGACATGGACGCGGTCAGAACCAAGTGGATGAGCAAGGGACCCGTTCTAGCCCTCGATTCACATGTCCTGTCATCTCAGCATGTTTAGCGTGCGTGCATAAACTGATCGCGGTCGTGTTAGGGCTCTCACCCGTCGCTTTCGCTAAACACGACCGACAGTGATATCCTATCGCGTCTTGTTCTGGAGTTGGCGTGTCCACAGTCGAAAGGCGGGTTGGGGTTAGAACGTGGAGATCGAAGTTAAGAGGATTGGATGATTTAAAAGAAGCTATAGCAGAGACGAACGAAGCTTTTGTAAAGAAGCTAAGAGGTTTTCACGGTTCTGTTTGTGACTTAGGCGAACAAGTTTTGTTGTTGCGTCCAAGGTCTACTGGCTACAGAAAAATACGTCAATTGGTGATGTTCACAGTTCAAGGAAGAATTTGAAATCTTGGAAAATCAAGAAGAATAAGACCAAAAGAAATGATGGACAATGACAACAACAATAAACAATAGAGCAATATCAATAGGAGCAAGAACACTATTGAGACAATACCTGTCAGAGTAAAAGAACAAAAGAAGAAGTAGAGAAGGGTTTACCTGAATCTACAAGAATGTAACTATATTGTCGCAAATGGGTAAATTACCTGGTGTCATCACTTGAACTTGAGTTGCATTCGGGAGGAATTCCACTTCCGCCATCCGTTGTCATGGGAAACTGCTTCAACAGTTGGCGCCTTCGTTGGCGTCGTCGCTACGGTGCTGGTGCCACACCTTGCACCTCATGCTGGTCGTGGTGCCGTTCGTCTTGCCCAGCCTCCTGCGGATCAGCGAAAGCCGTCAGGATCGGATGCACCAAGAGCTATCTCGTCGTTCTCAACTTCATGTTCCTAGTAAGTCATTGCCAGACATTCGTTCTCTTGTTCGCTCATTTAACCATTTGTGAACACGTTTGTTCTTTCACAATCATTTCTTGATCGATTGCTTCATTGATTGATTGATTGATCGATTGATTGATTGCTTAGAGTCTAATTGATTAATTAATTAATTTAGCAATTGGATAATTGATTAATGCATCAGTTTATTAATTAATTAATTAATTGATTGATTGAGTGAGTGATTGATTGATTGATTCTCTCATTCCTTGATTGGTTGATTGATTGATTGAATGACGATCGGTTGACCAACTGATTGATAGCTGAGTCGATTGACTGAATCTGACTACTAACTAACTGATTGATTGATCATTTGATTGATTAACTGATTGATTGATCGATTCATTCATTGAGTCATTCATTCATTCTCTCATTCCTTGATCGATTGATTGATTGATTGATTGATTGATTGATTGATTGATTGATTGATTGATTGATTGATTGATTGATTGATTGGATGATTCATTCATTTATTAATCGAGTCATTCGTGCGTTCATGCACTCGTACTAAACAAGACGGCTCTTTTCACAGCGGAAACATCTCATCTCTGATCTCGACAGAGATTTTAGCAGCTCTCTCTCTGTCTCTGTCTGTCTGTCTGTCTGTCTCTCTCTGTCTCTCTGTCTCGCGCTCTCTCTCTCTGTCTGTCTGTCTGTCTGTCTGTCTCTGTCTCTGTCTCTGTCTCTCTCCCATATTTTTTGATCAAATTTCAATGTCTCTCTCTCTCTCTCTCTCTTCTCTCATCATTCATTCATTCATTCATTTTTATTCATTCATTCATTCATTCAGAGATTCATTCCTCCATTCATTCATTCATTCATTCATTCATTCATTCATTCATTCATTCATTCATTCATTCATTCATTCATTCATTCATTCATTCATTCATATATCGGCTCTTCAAAAAAACCTACCATTTAATACTATTAGTATTATTAGTTCTCACTTCTCATTGTGAGGTATGTTACGTGGGTTAAGCATTGATATATGCGATTATAGAAACGATGGGAGACTCTGACACAGCTTATGTCTAGTTGGCTGAGTCTGCGCTGGTTCCATGGCGGTCGGTCGGTGGCGGTGGGCGGCTGATGTATCGGAGCTGCTGCGGCAACTGACCTGACCCCCGCCAGAAATTGATAAACCGAGATCGATATATAGGGAGACGTTGGTCCATCAAATACTCAGTAGACGGAAGAGAGCGAGATAGGGAGCGACCAACGAAAGGAGGCAGAGAGACAGGCAGAGCGAGATACAAAGGAGAAGAGTAGAGGGAGAAGGAGACGGAGAAGAGGGAGAAGGAGACGGAGAAGAGGGAGAAGGAGACGGAGAAGGAAACGAGAAGTTGATGGTAGGGACAGAGAAAGACGCAGAGGTAGATAGAGGGAAGGCAGGACTGAGAGAGGGAGTAAGGGAGGGAGAAGGAGATAGAAGCAGGGTGAGAAGGATGGGGTAGGCGTAAGAGAGAGAGAGACAGACAGACAGAAGGACAGACGCGGCGAAGGAGAGAGGGATAGGTAAGTGGAAAGATGGACTGTGTGAGAGATAGAAGGAAGCTGGTAAGCATGAAGGAGAGTAACAGAGACGTTTGGATAGCGGAAGGGAAGGAGAGAGGAAGGAAGGAGGAAGAGAAAGATGGAGAGAGGCAAGGAAGGGAATGGAGAAAGAGAAACAGAGACAAAGAAAGAGAGAAAGAGTGGCTGCGAGACATACTACAGAAGGGACGATGAGAGATATATCACTGGATGGAAGGAAGAAGATGGTCATGGAAGGAGAGAAGACAGAGGAGGAAAGGGTTGAGGAGAAAGGCCCTGAACGGGGCGATGAAGTAAGGGGGTGATGAGGTAAAGGGTGATGAGGTAAGGGGTGAAGTGAAAAGGGTGAGTAAAGAGAGTCTTACGACGGTTGCGCTGTGGGATATTTATTCAGAGGAGAATGGCTTCCGTTGTGGCTAACGTTTACAGATATGTTTCTAAAGAAACGCGATGTTGATGATGTCGGTGATGTTGATTATGGTAATGGCACTTGATGATGATCGAAATGTCGCGGCTTAAGCTGTCTCTGCCGAGGTGTTGTTGTTGCTGTTCTTTTCTTAGTCGTGATAATGTAGTAGCTGTTGTAGTAGTAGTAGTCATTGTTGTCGTCTAATTATGCATCTAATAAACTTTATCTGGTAACTATATAATATATGTGGCTTTCATACTGTGTAAGAAAGAGACTCACGAAGATTTTAAACACCGATATCTAACACTGATATCCTAACTGCACATATCTTATATGTGAGCTGAAGACAATTGTAACTGTCCATGTTAGTATTCAGCCAGGGTGATGCTAGAATTTCCCAACAAATGTACCCAACGGCGCGATTAACCTGCTCTAGGGATGCCGCGGCTGAATGGAAGAATCCAAAGGCTTCTCTGTCAAAAAATGTGAAAAACTACGGATTATCACTATTCACATAGTCACATAGGTCTGTGTCTATTCTATAAATCACAGAGTAGTTTACTACTGCGGCTAAATGCAAGGAACGTTGCTGATCATTAATATAAAGAACTACCTGGATGAAAATTAAATGAAATTAAGGCCAGGCGCCATTGACTGGATGACTTTAGTAAAGGTACCTTGCAATTAGAAAGGATGGGAACCATTGCTCTATGTAGACACAGTGGCGGCGAGTCAATTTTTCAAAGGGAGTGCTAAGGAGCAGTGTGCAGGCCGCACCCCCGGAAGGGTATGCCTTGCAATGAGAAAGGTTAGAACAACTGGTCTATGTAAACACAACATTTATGTATCTATGAAGCCATCGTAAATTAAAACGAAGAAAGCAATCCTGTTCTTGGCGCATATATAGATCATCGAATACATATGAATCGCATTCTAACGGGACAGCTTCTGTGGACTCAGGAACACCGTTTCATCCGTCCATTCATTCATTCATTCATTCATTCATTCATTCATTCACTCGTTTGTTAATTCATTCATTCATTCACTTGTACATTCATTCATTCATTCATTCATTCATTCATTCATTCATTCATTCATTCATTTGTTCATTTAATTCATTCATTCATTCATTCATTCATTCATTCAATTCATTCATTCATTCGTTCATTGCAAGACACATTCATTCATTCATTCATTCATTCATTCATTCATTCATTCATTCATTCATTCATTCATTCATTCATTCATTCATTCATAGTATCTGTACAAATGAGACAGCTTAGGTAGCGTCAGGCACACCGTATGTGCATGCCCCAACAGAAAACCTCCCATTAGAATATGATTCATATGCAGTCCCACGTAGCATTCGAATATCTTATGATCTACACTAAACTCTCGCACTTCTTGCACTCCGTCTGATTTTACTCGCGCATCGAAACTCCTCTTATAGAAAAAAAACTTCGCAGAGGCGCCGTCTGGTGGGAAGCGAAAGAAATGGATTCGCAGCTTCGCGAGAAGAATGGATGAAGACGAGAAACGCGACAGACGAGACGCGGCGAAGACCGATAAGAGGCCGAGAGAATCAGCATCGGGTCGAAATATATCTTTTTAATGTTCGTGTTGGGGGCAATTAGGCGTAAGGGGCGACCGGCGAATCGTGAATCTAATTAATTGCATGACTTCATATCTGACATAACAATTCCGACCGCGCTCTGTTACGGCGACACCGATCGGAACCGTTTCGGTCCGTTTCGGGCGGTTTCGGTCGAGCGGTTTCGTCGAATCACACTGCCTTTGACGGATACAGTCTTTAGAGAAATGTCTAGTAATGTCACACTATTTGTCGGACAAAATGCACGTTGGCATTTACTACTCTGCTTAAATAAAGCACACACGACTGAATGCTTTAAATGAATACTGCGTTAAATGTTCAGTTACAATTTTGACTGTGTTGAACGAAAGACAATGCCTAATTGTCTGCGATGAAGCCACAGTTGATTTCTTTCATTGCAGCACATATCTCTAGGTAGATGCATCCATATCTGCTGTTACCAGACACTCTCAGAGCAGTAGCTATACCTGCGCCCGTTCCAAGAGTAAATCTAGCGCACCACCCTCCCCCAAGATCAACTTAACCAATAACGACAAAATTTGTTAGATCTAGAATAAAATATAAAACGTTGTCTCTTAAAGAAATAGAAAGAAGTGTATGTGTTTCTATTCTATTGTAGTTTTGTAGACCAGTAGCTGAGTATCATTATGTTCAAACTCAAACGAGTCAACGACAATTTTTACATCTATTTCATTTGTGATGGCTATTTCATATCTCAAGATAAAGTAATCAGTTTAATAATTAAACTATTCTGTCTCAAAATTTGTGCCCTTTGCGTATCGCTCTGTTTCATGGCACCGCAGGAACGCCCCTCGCTACGGTAGCCTATTGGATAAACTTACGTCGTCTTAGCTTACTCGTCTGTGCGTATATGCAGTGTATAAAATATTCTGAAATGCCAACTTGCCCACCCTTCCTCAAACTGTCAAACTGTATTGAACTGTTAACTAAAATTTCAGGCATATATAAGTTAATATAAGTGGACAGACATTAGAATGAAATCGTGGGTTGTTGGCTTGAGCTAATCCCCCAAATTCAAACTAAACACTGTACACTCCATACAAGTCAACTCGACTCTTTCAACCGCACACTTTGTGTCGGAAAACCCACTCTTTTATGCCATGCGTAAATTTGCCCGAAAACTGCAGTCAATCGATAAGCGTCTAATTCCGCGCACTTTTAGAGATACTTGGACAACGTCGCAAATGACGACAGTTCCCTTGGGAAATCAGTTTCCTTGAGTTTATACGAAACAATAAAAGGCATCTTCTATTTGTCTAACAGCCTCTGCGAAACTATTTAAGAACGGCGTTTAATTTCAGGCGTCCGATTAATATTTTTGCGGTTCAACAGTTGGTAATAGTACATATTTGGTGTACTGTTGTCAAATGCGACGTACTTGTGATTGGAAATTTATATAGCGCCGTTTCAAATAAAACTAATCAGAGGCGTGAGCTGCACGCTAGCACAAACAATGTTAAATGCCAGGAAGAGTAGACAGTTAGCGAAAGTGCCTACTGGATAAAGTCACCAGTGATAGGATTCGACGCCTACGCAAAGCCCAACCAATTCAATACCAACGAGAGATTACAGATAGCGCCGAGTTCAGAGTGCCTACGTAATGTTTGAGATGAAGGTGTGCTTGCTGAGTATTTGATGGTGTTTGCAATTCATTATTCCGTGCCTATCTGAATATCTAAGGCCTGATATTGCGGTCACAGTTACTCTTGTAATTGAGTTATTTTCAATTCATTATTGTTTCTTCTTCTTCTTTTGGTTGTCTGCCTTGCTAGGCAGGTTCGTACGTCCAATGTCGCCATTCGTCACGTTGTCTGGCTTTCTCCTTCAACTTGCTGTAATCCTTCTCCATCATCCAGTCCAACAACATTATTCTCGGTCATACTCTTGTCTTCTTGCCCTCCATTCTTCCCTCAATTATAGTTCTTAGGAGGGAGTCTCCCCTCATAATGTGGCCCAGCCATTTTCTCTGTCGGCTTCTTTTTATTCCTATCAGCGATCATTTTCATCCACCATTTGTAGTATCTCTTCCATTATTATTTATTATTCATTTATTTAAGTTATCTATCTATTTACTTTATTATACTTTATTTATCTATCTATTTACTTTATTAAACTTTAGTGCGCCAAAGAAACTTCAAAAGACATTTTGTCTTTATTAAAGCCATTGCTACGTCATAGAAATCACTTGGAGATATTATTCGAAGACCGATTCAAAACTTCGAAATTTGAAAAGAGTGCTAAGGAAATGAAATGAGAACATAAAGAGATTGGGGAAAGAGTGCTAAGGAAATGAAATGAGAACTTAAAACAATTGGGACAAGAACGCCAAGGAAAAAGAAATTTTAGGCTAGGCCTGTAACGTAAAGCAATTGGGAAAAGAACGCTAAAGAAATGAAAATAATGAGAACGTAGAGAAATTGGGATAAGAACGCTACAGGACATGGAATAAACATTTTACAGGAAATCGAATAAAATGTTAATTGATGAAATTGGTATAAAATATTACTGCAATAAGACTGAATCTTGAGATTGGTTCAGAATGATAAGACGTGCGTGTCTGTCGCATGGGGATTTCTACTTCCTTCGATTAATTATACGAAGACTTTCGCCCTCTCTAGATCTTTCATCGCCAATCAGAATTTCAATCAACACTCAATGATTGGCGACCGCATCTGTTCAGCACATTGATTGGATCCATTTGTGATTGTTGCCAGATCCCGGATGATTGATTCTTCAACAAAACGTCATATCCGTTAAGGATTGATGACACCTCATGTGTCCACGTTCACAGATTTCTTTTATTAGATTCCAGCCAAAGCTCAACTTCGAGCAATGGCTTTCCAATTTATATTAGTGCAGATTTATGTCGCTCCAGTCTCGTTGCAGTCAGTGTGGTGTGCAGGAAGCAACGAAATTGAAGTCTTCTTAAATAAAAATTTCTGCACTCACTGTAAATTTTTGACCGGTGCACCCATCAATACCAAAAGCCAAACACTCTGTAACTAATATTTCAATGATACTTTTAGTAAGTCGGTGATTTATAACGCAATTATTTAGAATCGCTTGTACGTTTATATGTATGCAAATACATGCGTGTAGGTATGTATCATAATGCATGCATGTGATGTATGTATATGTATGTATGTATGTATGTATGTATGTAATATGTATGTATGTATGTATGTATGTATGTATGTATGTATGTACAGTATGTATGTATGCATGTATATATGTATGTATGCATGTATGTATGTATGTATGTATGTACGTATGTGTGTGTGTACATATATCTGTATGCATGCATGTTTGTATGCATGTTTGTACACATGTATTTATGCATATATGTTGTATGTTTGTAAGTTTCTAAATGCAGTCTTGGTTGCATTCAAAGGCACCTTTCCTACAAACCCTGAAGACGAGGTCTGACCCTCTAGACAAATTTCCTGCTCCTTATAGCAATTTTTCCTAAATCCCGAGGGATCTTTGATACATCGGGTAAAATAATAATAATAACGTTATTATTATCATTGTTATATCATTATTACATACGTAAGAGGTCTACATACATACACACGTAGTACACATATATGCGCAATTGCGTATAGGTAGGTCTTTTGCATGTTTTGCCAGCTATGATGTAGGACTTGTTTGGCCAAATCGCCGGCGGTTAAGCATGAGATGGTATCGATAGTCTCGTTTCAGTGCCAGGCTGCGGACCCTAAAGGCTTCAGCGTTTTCATTAAGCCAATGGACAACCCCGAGTTACTGGATGAAAGTGGAGTTCGGTGGAATGAAGGGACAAATTGCAAGAAACATACTTACACACAGACAGAGACAGAGAAAGAGACAACATAGACATGGAGGCAGAGAAAAGGATGAGAGGAAGAAACAGAAGGAGAGACACACGATCCTCAGCGTCCATAGCTTACACGGACATATAGACAGACAGAGAGACTTACGCACACATTCACATACGCACACAGACAAGCGCATACACGGACACACAGACAAAAAGAGCGAGAAAGAGATGAGAAGAAATACCAAAAGATTCTAAGTGACAGACAGAGTATACATGTCGATAGGATAGATCAATTATAATAAAATACAATTTTAATTTTAAAATGTTTGATGGCGATATCACAAAATAACAATTTTCAATGCCAAACAAATTTGCCACTGCTAATCAGACACTTAAAGTGACCCTAATAATTTGGTGGTGGTTGTGGTTTGTACATAACTTCATAAGGCGGGGTGACCCCAGCCCAGGGCCAGTTCTACATCCATTGCCACCCGCACTTTTGTGAGGTACTTAAAATGCGCTATATTAATTGTTCTGATACACGCATACATGCAAACATTATCGTAATCGTAATAGTAAACTCCAGACTTCTTAAGCGCCACTCGAAAGCCAAGCGCAGGGCACCATCTTATTCACGAACGCTGCGTCAAGTAAAAGGGGCGGCGGCTGCCAGAGGGCCTACTGCTCTTTCTACTATCGATACAGCATGGCCGTTCGGCAAGATCTCTGTCCTAAGTGTTCGTTCTTTCCAATAAAGTTTCTGTAAGGGCTTTGTCTCGGGATTCAACTCTGCCTCTTCCACGTTCGCAGGATGTGCAACGTCTTGAGGATAGCGTTTTCTTAGAACAGGGTTCGTTCTTTTACCGTCAAGTACAGCCATTCCCTTTTTTGTGTCTTCCTTACTACGGACTTCCTAATCGTCACCATCATTTCACCATCTTTTTCTTTACCATCAACATCTCGTAACTCTGAAATTACAGCCACTAATCTGAGACACCAATCATTCTTTTAGTTACTGGGACAAGAAAGTCTTATCACTGGTCAGCGTCGTTTCGCCACAATAACGTAATACATCTTTCCACTATCACACGTCTCTTGCTCCATTTCCGTGTGCTGAACATTCGGCCTCGTATACGTCTATTTGTCATGCACTACATCCGACAGAGTAAGCATCCGTAATCGGACCCTCGACCAACACAGTTGATAAATTGATAATGTTGATAAATTCTTATTGCCTCGAAGAGAGGACATCGCTATGGAATGCTGACAGTGAAAGTTCTCTCTTTCGAAACGTACACTCTTTTCCAACAGAACCTAGTCCGACCTAAGCACGAGAGGCACCTACAGTTCTCTTTTGTATAAAACATGATATATTGAATTGATATATTGACTCCATATTGACTCCATGTGGACTACGTACATTGACTACTTGTAAAGCAGTTAACACCACTTGAAACTATACTTACTATGCAACTCTTGGCATTTGAGCTGACGGTTGACAGTATAAAACATCCTCTAAGTTTATATAAATTATCGCAATTACAATTGCTCCACCTGATCTATTCTGGTATTCTCTTCTGGAGAACAAGAGAGCTGAGTAGACACCAAAATGGCTTGGTATCCCAGGAACGGTGACCCATGCAGGTGACCTACTGACCGGACTTCAAGATGCTTAACTGAGTTACAGCGCCTGCCGAGCGTCGTATAAATCGCACCAGGAGAAGACTGAGTCCTGAAGATAAGACGCAAACGCTGCTGCTACTACGACTATTAGAGACAATGCATCTTTCCAAGGCCATCAAGTGCTGTCGAAGTCGCAGTAATTCAGTTCAGTAATTTTGGTGTGACACGGGGCAAAACTGATTTGACATTTTCTCCTTATAGCAATGACGACTACTGTGACAGCTTCGTAATTGCGAACAGATTGAGTTCGCGTGGAAGAAATTATAAAGGCACAATCATTAAATTATCGAATCATTGCATTGTACTGTATTCTATACTGTATGCATTCTATTTCTATTGTACTGTATGCATTCTATTTTATTGTACTGTATGCATTCTATTGTACTGTATATAATACATTATATTGTATTGTACTGTATAAATTCAATTGTATTGTACTGTATGCATTCTATTTTATTGTATGCATTATATAGTATTGTACTGTATGTATTCTATTGTAGGCCTGTACTGCATTTGATTGGATTCCATTCTATTGTTTTAAATTGTAATGCATTCTCTTGTATTTCTATCGCACTGTACTGCAATGTGCTGCATTGAGTCGTATTGCATTCCGTTGTGTTCCTAATGTGCTGTATTGAATTGCATTGTACTCTATTGTATTCAATTGTACTGCATTTTATTGTATTCGGTTCTATTCTATTCTTCTCTAAATTCTCTTTTCTAAAGATCTGTGCATAGCGTTCAATTCCAGCGCCGTTATTTATCTGCTCCGTTGGACTCGACGCGGTTAAATTTCATTTACATAGAGGCGACACATTATACTCCATGAAATTTCATTTCGCTCGCGACCCGGACGGCTCTGCCTATCGGGCAAAGCCGGGTTCATTCATCCGCAATCCTGATCTGATTAAGTTAGGGAGATTCGACGAATATATACAGCGACGCAGACCATCTCGAATTGGACGGTTCTTGTGCGGGGCCGCTGCGCCACCTTTCCTGATGAAGCTCTGGCCATGCGTGGCGAAACTACGCGTCGAGCACTGCTCGCGAGTAATTGCTCCGTTGTTTCTTTGGACACGGAAGGACGATGCCTGATGGAGGAGGGTGACTGGTTGTAGGAGGATAGGAAGCTGGAAGAGGAGTACGAGGAGAGGGAGTGTGGGGAGGAGTAGGAGGTAAAACTATAGACGGACGATGTTAACAGTTGAGGAAGTGATGGGGGAACAATGGATCGTTGGGATTTAGCGAGAAGACAAGAGCTGCAAAGGAAAGGATTCTGATTGGTAGATAATGATGATGATGACTATTACTACTACTACTACTACTACTACTACTACTACTACTACTACTACTACTACTACTACTACTACTACTGCTGCTACTGCTGCTGCTGCTGTTGTTGCTGCTGCTTACTGCTGCTGCTGTTGCTGCTGCTGTTACTGCTGCTGATGCTGATGCTACTGCTACAACCACAACCACCATTTTGAATACTAGGCTGTATTATTATTTCAACTCTACCTATACTACCACTTTCAATTCTATCACAAACCACAACCCTAGTCTGTGTTCGCTTCCACTCTTATTTCTTTCACTCCTACTACACTTACGACTATGATTACTATTGGTATTATAAGTGTTGCACTTTTTTCTTATTTATCTCACTTTTCTTCTTTTTCATGAACATCAACCATCATCGTCATCGTCGTCAACTTCTTCCTTTAATCTTCTTCTTTCTCCTCTTCCTCCTCTTCCTCCTCCTCCTCTACTTCTCCCTCTTCTCCTTCTCCTTCTCATTGTTCTATTCTCTTCTTTTTCTGTCTGTTTTCTGGCTTCTTGTTACTCTGAGGCATTGATTCAACGGAGAAGAATGATGAATGAAAGAAGGGAAGGAGAGACGATGGAGAAAGGAGGAGTTGGGGAAAAAGAAATAATTCCGTGTGTTAGTGAAAGGCACTTAAGTGGAATAAATCGCAATATCGCTCGTCTCTTCCTTCTGGGCGATCAACGATGAACGTTGGAAAAGGGTGGATGGGTGGGATTGGGTGAGAGGGTGATTGGGGACCTGTAGGTACGTGGCCACTCGAATGGCGGATTCCTGAAAGAGGGTTTTCGTATTCAGCGGGTGATCTCAAAACCAATCGTCCATTATGACATGTTTGTTATTAATGCTAAATGGCCGACTCCTTCGTCCGTCCATCCGTCCGTCCATCCGTCCGTCCGTCCATCCGTCCGTCCGTCCATCCACCCGTCCCTCCCTCTGTGTCTCTATGTGTCTCTCTGTGTCGCTTTGTGTCTCACTATGTCTCTCTGTGTCTCTCTGTGTGTTTCTGTGTGTGTGTCTGTGTGTGTCACTGTCTCTGTCTGTCTGTCTGTCTGTCTGTCTATCTCTCTCTCGCTCTCTACACCGTGTCTCAAATAAACTGTGCTAAATTGTTTCTGTCTGAACTTCGTCAAATTTCCACCAATTTTAATAAGTGTTGGTAGGTAGATGGCAAAATGGCTGAAATTTTATGCTATACATAAATTTTCCACCTCACCTGACTCATATCACCGCACTACCTTGTTAAACACAGATGTACCAATTTTCATATAACGCTTAAATTTTATTACATGCAATGAACTATCTGACGACTTAATTAGCACGCAGTAAAGTAAAATGTGGTTTACTTAGCAGAGGTTTTAATTGTTATGACAGATCTGCTTAAAAGTGTTAGAATTGGTGCTCGAAATGTGCCCCGCTTACACGTACACAAGCGCTTAGACGGCGACGCCACTGCCGATAGCAGCATCAACGATCGACTGGTCAAAGCGCGCCCACTCGTCGATCAGACGCTTTTGAGTTAGTCGACGTTGGCTATTCTGCAGCAGTAAACCTTCTCCTGCAGCACACTCCATATGCTATAGTCGACTGGGTTAAGATCCGGTGAATTCAGCGGCAACAGTATTGGAGGTATGAAGTCGGGCGTTTCTCGCTCCAGGAAAAGACAGTGTCGCGTGCTCGATGCGCCATCCTGTTGAAAGCCAAACAAGTCGCCCTGGGATATCCGGCGTATGTCTGGCAGTAGCTTCTGGGCAAGAAGGTTGTCGCGATAGTATGCCCCATTCACTTTGACGCCCTCTAACGAATTGATTAACAAAATCTGAGCACTCTAATTGTTAAAATTTAAGCGTTATATGAAAATTGGTACATCTGTGTTTAACAAGGTAGTGCGGTGATATAAGTCAGGTGAGGTGGAAAATTTATGTATAGGATAAAATTTCAGCCATTTTGCCATCTACCTACCAAAAATTATTAAAATTGGTGGAAATTTGACGAAGTTCTGACAGAAACAATTTAGCACAGTTTATTTTGAGACACGGTGTACATATATACATGTATATACCTCTCTTTCGTTTTCTCCCAGTGGCTTACTTCCCATTCGATTTCTTCAAGCCATTCGTTCCCTCTCTACATCTATCTACCTATCGTCCTTGTCTCTTTCACTGTCCTTCTCCCTCTGCCTCCCTATACGCACAGTCCTCTGCGCATATATTACCTCACTACAAATATGTCTAAGTATCCTTCAATATACGCACATGTCTAACTCTTCTCTCGACATTCGCAGGTGCCTCCCCATGCCTCTTTCTCCTCCTTATCACTCCATTCCCCTTTCTCCGATCTCCCTGCCGTCTTCCCGTCCTTTTTCCCTTGCTTGAAAAATGAGCAGGATCGAGACCATATGGTCGCCGTATAAAAACGTGTATATTTACTTTTACTCCACTGTTCCATCTTTCCTCAGACCCCTCCAAAACGACATAGGGACGATGCAGTAAGTATACGGACGGACGATTGACAGATGACGCAATGGCCCAGATTGAAGCGACCAGCCAGAGCGACCCAAAGAGACACGAAGACGTACAAGCAGGCAGACACAAGGGAGGACACACAAAGAGATAAACGTGAGCGATAGGACGAGGAAACCAATTAAAGACAACTGCATGATACGTCCGTCATATGTCAAGATTTAATTGTATAAATCAACCATATTGAGTAAGATGACGCAGGCAGATACCATGGTACACCGACACAGTCAAACGCACAGATGAAAACGGACATACACACATACACCCATACATACACACATACACACATACACACATACACACATACACACATACACGCGCAGTTTTACATAGACGCACACTTAAACAAACAGAACCGCACTTAATCGAAACCAAATCACACAGACACAGACTTACTGAGACAAACACACCGTCAGGCATACATACAAATTAGCACAAACACATACACACACACTACATACGCACACAACCAGACTGACGCTTTGCTGAAATTGATCTGAATGCGTATCTAAGAAGGCAGTCTATAAAGTTTTGATAAATGACCTATAATTGTCTAAGATTAATATTATTTCACGAAAAGCTAACAGCCGTATGTATATTAGTGCCTGTGTATGCATGTATGATGTATGCATCTTTGTATGTATGTGCGTGTACATGTGTGTATATGTCTCTGACTCTACGTATGTATGTAGGCCCATAAGTATGCATGCAAATATGTATGTATGTATTGTACGTATGTATGTTTGTATATAAGGATGTATGTATACATATATATGGGCTTACGTGCGTACGTATGTATGTGTATATTTATAAACGCATACATCTATTTTGATATTTCTATAACGCATGTTATAGTGACCTCTATGCAATGAACGAAGTACGTGCAGCTAAATCACCCATTATTTATAAACATCTATAATGGGTTTATTTTCGCGTTAAGAAAATTGTCTGGAGTAGATGACCAAACCTTACTTAGGATGTTTTTTCTGTTCATAGAGAGGTTTCTCGGAAAAATCGAAATATATAGAAACCCCTTAGAGCAGGCGTCTCAGAAACTGGAAGATCTTTCGCCTGAAGAGTAAGAACAATAAGCCGCACATACAGTCATACACACACACACACACACACACACACACACACACACACACACACACACACACACACACACACACACTCACATAGAACTTGCGGCGTTGATCCAATGATGAATGGAGGTTTGGGTCGGCACCATATGGTTTGATATTGCATCAACGGTTTACCTCATATTTCAGAATATATGAGAGATACGCTGCACTGGCTTCCTATTGAGGAAACAAATCAAAATTCAAGAGTGGGGTCCTGCATGGGCCTGGCCATTTGGCGAGAGATCTCAACCTCATATACAGAGTCTGTGTCTGATTTTAAGTTACACTAAAGTCTGGTCCTTGTTCCTTTGGTCTTGCCTGACCTTTTTTGCCAGTCTCTCGAGTCTCGACTAGTCGGGTTTTGCTGTATGCTTTCGAGGATGACTTGTTGATAATGGCTGGTAAATGTAGGTGCCACAAGACAACTGGTAACAATATGCGTGTGAGGGCAGGCCATGTGTTTTTGGCTGGTAAGGAAATATCGTTCATACAGAGCTTTCAAAGGGTCGTGTCTTTGTGTGGAAACCAATCAGTGACTCAGTGACTCACTTAGTGATTCACTTCACTCATTCATTCATTCACTCACTCACTCACTCACTCCACCACTCCTCCTCACTCACTCACTCACTCACTCACTCACTCACTCACTCACTCACTCACTCACTCACTCACTCACTCACTCCACTCACTCACTCACTCACTCCTCTCTCACTCACTCACTCACTCACTCACTCACTCACTCACTCACTCACCCACCCACCCTCACTCACTCACTCACTCACTCACTCCCTCCTCTCACTCACTCACTCCCTCACTCACACCCACCCACTCACTCACAATCCCTCACCCACCCACTCACCCACCCACCCAATCCCACCCACCCACTCATTCACTCATTTACTCACTCCGTGACTCGGTGACTCGGTGGCTCAGTGACTCGGTGGTGATATGTTTATGGCTTGATATTAATGCGATTCCTGGTCTTCGAAAACGGTTGTCGAATTCTGATCAGCAGCTGCTGAACAGTAGCTGCAACAGCGGCATTAAAGCCGCCAGCAATATCCGAAGAACAAGTGCACCCTGGGAGGCCAACAGCATTCCGACATTAATCTGAGCCAACATTAATCTGAGGCCATTAATATCTCAAGGCCAGCATCATTTTTCTGAGGCCAAGAGCATTCTCTCCATATGCCAGCCGCACTGCAAGGCCAGCATCATTTTCCGAGGCCAAGAGGCCAAGAGCATTCCAAGACAGCAATCCAGCAGTGTATCATTTTCTGAGGCCAAGAGCATTCACAAAGCAGTATCATAGGCCATTCCAAAGGACAACAGCATCCACAGCAGTGCCAACATCATTTTCAGAGGCCAAGAGCATTCAAACAAAGCAGTAAAGCCGACAGCTTTCCTTAAGATAACAGCATCAAACCAAAATTATTCCCAGGTCAAAATCATCCGGACGCCTTCATTCTGCGTGTGTCGCAACACCAACTGGAGCTGCTTTAACTTAATATTCCTTGATGCATCCGAGAAAAGTCGCCAGTCTGAGCTTATTGCGATTCACACCTGAAATGCATGCATGAAATTCGTTGACATAAAAATCTGATAGCAGAGAACGATTCGTGTGACTCTATCCAAAGGAGGAATAGGCAGCGACGCTGGATAGTGTGAAACGTTGGCTGTGATGGTGTCAACTCACTCGCTTTCTCAGCAGTCATCCATCAGATTTCGAGCAGATTAGATGAGAAATTATTTATGTTCTGCCACACATGCATCTTGACCGACTTTTACATCTTCATCAAATAGCTACACCTGAAGCCGGATGAAGACGTCTGTCTGTCTGTCTTTTGGCATGTCTTTTGTCTGTCTGTCTGTGTGTCCGTATTTGATCTATCTGTTGGTCTGTTTGTGTTTTGGCATCTGTCTGTCTGTCTGTCCGTATTTGATCTATCTGTTGCAGTGGCGTAGCCAGGAATTTATGATGGGGAGGGGGGTTTGGGGATTTAAAATACTGGTAATTTGTGTTTTCAACCGAAAAATTGCGAATATTGTTAAAACTTCATCGTGCTGGGTGCAAAAATTTTTTTTTCCCTAAGCCAATGGGGGTTTAACCCCCAAAACCCCCTTGCCTACGCCACTGATCTGTTGGTCTGTTTGTCTTTTGGCTTGTCTGTTTGTGTTTGTTTGTCTGTCTGAGTAGTTTGATATGTCTGTCTGTCGCTGTCTGTTATTTTGTCTATGAGTCATCCTCTCTGCCAGTGTGTCATTCAGTCTATCTGTCTGTTTGTCACTCTGTGTCAGTTGTTCTGTGTAGTTGCTGTTTAACGACACTGTGCTTAAAAAATTATTAACGTCTCCCTCCTCTTTCTCCATACTGGGGACTGGCACTACCACTAGTGGCGAAGTTTGTCGTGCGGTTTATCTGTCTTCTGTCTGTCTATCGGAATGATGTGCACATCTCACTGTATGTCTGTCTGTCTATCGGTCCTTCTAATGAAGTGCAGGTCTATCTGTCTGTCTGTCTCTCTGTCTGTCTCCCTGTATGTCTTTCTATCGTTATGAAGTGCAGGTCTATGTGTCTGTCTATCTGTCTGTCTGTCTGTCTGTCTGTCTATCTGTCTGTCTGACTGACTGTTTGTCTGTCTGCCTTTCGGTCGGTCGATCATTCGGATGAACCGTTTAATTTGACTGGCAGAATGGAGCTGAGGATTCAGCAGCTGCGTCTCTGCCATCGTCATCAATGTGTCTGCCATTGAGATTCTGACTCTTGAGCTGCGCATTCTCTCTCTCTCTCTCTTTCTGGCTCTCTTTGACTTTCCTGCTCCGCCAAAGCTGTTCCTATGGCAACGTAATCCTCCATCTGCTTATACTTACCATCGCCTGTTGCTCTCTATCCTATTCGTGTTCCTGTCTCTGTCTATGTCTATTCTACTCTATGTATCGCTCCATTCCTCTCTATTCCTCATAATCTAATCCGCTTTTGCCCATTATCTGCACATCTTTGTCTGTTTGTCCGTCCGTCTGTCTGTCTGTCTTTTTGTCTGTCTGTCTGTCTCATAGTCGGTACTTTCTTTGTTGTGGAGTTGTTCAACGAATCTGAAAAGCACTTCAGCTCGTAATCAGTTGCAACAGACGTTGACAATGAGAGAGCGAAACAGAGACAGACAGAGAGACAGAGACAGAGAGACAGAGAGAAACAGATAGACAAACGGGTGCAGACAGAATGAGTCAGACAGAAAAGATAGTACGTACATTCGAGATCGATAAGTACCAACGCAGATTGAGAGGCTGAAAATGTTTCTTGTTGCTGAGATGACGTCTGGTCTTCTTCAGCTGAAGAGACCGAGTCATTCGACTGCGTTGTTGTCCACTTCACTTAAGCAGTGAAGCCTGATAGGCTTCTGTGTCAAATTTTCTGTTAAAGGTGAGACGAAGAAGAACATTATTAAGCAAAAACTAAAAGATGAGAAAGAGAGAAGCATGTAGAGATATTCAGAGTCAAAACTGATTAATACAACGAAGAATAGAGCTTCTGAGAGCTTACGAGAGAGACTCAATTACAGAGATTAGTTATTAGATTATTATTATTATTATTATTACATTATTAGATTATTATAGAGAGAGAGAGAGAATAATAATAATAGAGAGAGAATAGAATAATAATAAGAATAGAATAATAATAATGTAGAGATATTAATAGAGTAATAATAATAATAATAATAATAATAATAATAAGAATTGCTTCTAAAACCAACTTCGAGAAGCTGTCAACTTTGTGAAGACATGTCAGCAACTTCAGTTCTGAAACTCGGGGTATGAGGGCGCTTCTGGTCTTTTCAAAGACAATACTCTCACTTTACAATTCAGTTCGCTATGTGCGCTAGCGGAACTAAATCCTGGGGTACAGATGATTTTCTGTCATGGCCAAATTTGAGGAACAAAAATATATGAAGGAAGATAGGCCTAATGAGGAAAAAGAATTGAAAGAAATGGAAGAAATTGTCAGAAAGGCGTTTAGTTGGAATTGGTAGAACAAGAGCCGATGAAGTCTTGGAAATGAAATAAGCAGAGAGACATATATGAACAGACAGATATGATAGATAGACGGATAGATAGATAGATAGATAGATAGATAGATAGATAGATAGATAGATAGATAGATAGATAGATAGATAGATAGATAGATAGATAGATAGATAGATAGATAGATAGATAGATAGATAGATAGATAGATAGATAGATAGATAGATAGATAGATAGATAGATAGATAGATAGATAGATAGATAGATAGATAGATAGATAGATAGATAGATAGATAGATAGATAGATAGATAGATAGATAGATATAGATAGATAGATAGATAGATAGATAGATAGATAGATAGATAGATAGATAGATAGATAGATAGATAGATAGATAGATAGATAGATAGATAGATAGATAGATAGATAGATAGATAGATAGATAGATAGATAGATAGATAGATAGATAGATAGATAGATAGATAGATAGATAGATAGATAGATAGATAGATAGATAGGATAGATAGATAGATAGATAGATAGATAGATAGATAGATATAGATAGATAGATAGATAGATAGATATAGATAGATAGATAGATAGATAGATAGATAGATAGATAGATGGATAGATGGATAGATGGATAGATGGATAGATGGATAGATGGATAGATGGATAGATGGATAGATGGATAGATAGATAGACAGATAGATAGACAGATAGACAGACACACACAGACACATATACAGACGGACAGACATATAGATAGATAAAGTCGACATATGTTAACATTGTGAATGTCAAACGTGGCATACAGCCAGTTATATCGACTATAATAGGAAGATGCTGCAGGCTGTTTATGAAAGTTAAGCAGCAGAAGTTACTGAGTCAACAGGTGGCTGTTGATTGGCTGCATATCTGAGCGGTTTTGGAGTCGACGTGACTAATAAAAAGTTAATGGAATCTCACAGGGAAAGAACACGCTGCTGCCGTAAGCTGTTTGGTCACCCTCACAAGCATCGAAGGTTGCCAGAACAAATGGTACATGCACAGAAAACACTTGTACAAAAACACTTGTACAAATGAAAGGTAACGGTTGCAAAATAACGGTTGCAATGTTTAGCAGTTCCAAGACACAACGGTTGCACAACGCACTAGCTGAAAGACACCGTGATTGTAATTTGCAATAGTAGCCATGCAGAACACTCGGAAAATGTAATGTTTGCAGAGTACAACGTTTGCAAAACACAACATTTCCAAAACATTGCGATTGAAAAATACAACCGTTGCAATATACAATTGTTTAAATATTCAACAGTTGTAAAGCACTACGATTGCAATACGCAAATGTTGCAATATACAACAGTTGCCAAATACGACGGTTGCAAAATTCCACGAATTAGATATACTTATAAAGACACGGACATCTTCATGAAGAGCATGTGATAACAGCAAGAATCTTTATGCAGCCAGGAATCTTGTTTACACATCATTACTAATATACGGGTAAGTCATTAATAAAACTAGTTGATCCATAATTACTATTATACTATGCAACATCAATTCAACACTCAGGCGCGTGTTCAAGAACCTTCGTGGTTCATGAAAGGCTTAAGTCTTATATCAACATACTTCTATATGTGTGTAATGTCCAAATGCGTACAATGCCGTACATGCTTAAGTATGTAATATTTAAGCCTTGAAGTTTATGCTCTTCTTGCTCGATTAAATTGCCTTACAACCGGGAGATTGACTTCTTTGCCTTTTCTTTGCCTTTGTTTTGTATCCGTTTGAAGTGTTCGATCGTGATCTTTATGCTGTCAGATCTGGAGCGTCTCTGAAGTGATGCGATATATAAATTTGCGATGACAATATCTATTACATGCATACATACTTACTTACACAGATATACACATACACAACATACATGTGTACAAACAAACATACATACATGTATGCGTACAAACAAACATACATACATGCGTACAAACGTATATACATACACACACATAAACATACATGCACACATACACACATATACACATACATACATGTACATACATACATACATACATACATACATACATACATACGTTCAAACATGCATACATACATACATGCATACATACATACATACATACAGTCATACATACATACATACATACATACATACATATCGTATCGTATCGTATTTAAGTATTTGTAAAGCGCCTCTCGTAGGGTGAACTGTTCAGAAGCGCTCCCAGTGTGCTAAGCCCCGCGAAAATAAACAGGTTTTGAGAAAAGCGAAGGAAGAAGAGAGACTGCCAGAGAGAATTTTAGAGCGAACAGAAGGAGAAAGAGCATTCCAAAGAGAGGGACCAATTGAAGCAAAGGAACGAGCCTGAGCCATAGCAGTTCTACTACGTCTATGGTCTTCCATCTCGGGGCTTCTTGGTCGGCCGTCTCGTCCGCTCGAGACTCCAGCCTTCACTGCTGATGAGTTTCTTGACATGCTGAACACGAAGACAAACTCTCTCCGTGCCGCTACAGCTGATGCTACACCTCCGGTGTTCTCATCTACATCTTCCGAGTTCGTTGGCTTTAAGCCTATTACGGACGCTGATCTAAGAACAGTTTTCTCGGGTGTTAATCTTAGATCATGTGAACTAGACCCACTCCCTCCATTTATTATTATTGACATACTTGATGATCTTGCACCGTTCTTTCTCTATCTCTTCAATAGATCGCTTGCTGAGGGCTGCATTCCTGCTTCCCAAAAACGTGCTTTGGTTTTCCCGGCACTTAAGAAAACTAATCTGGACCCAAACGACTGCAAAAACTATCGGCCTATTTCTAACCTGTCTTTTCTTTCAAAAACCCTTGAACGTCTGGTTTCAATTCAGATTCTTCCTTACCTTGAGTCTTCAGGCCTTCTCCCCTCACACCAATCTGGTTTCAGGGCGTTCCACTCAACTGAAACAGCCCTGCTCTCTATGCTAGCTGACATCTACTCAGCTATTGATAAGGCTCAGGTCACCCTTCTTGCACTTTTTGATGTCTCAGCAGCCTTCGACATGGTGGATCACGATATTCTGCTCCAACGCCTTGAATCCTCCTATGGTCTTAAGGGAGTCCCTCTTCTCTGGCTTCAATCCTACCTGTCTGGTCGCACCCAAATGGTTATAGCTGGTAATTCCAGGTCTAACTGGGTGCCTGTCCTTCTAGGAGTTCCTCAGGGATCAGTCCTTGGACCCCTTCTTTTCATTTTGTACACGGCTGATATTACCTCTTTGTTTACAAATTACTCTGCTACTGGTCACCTTTTTGCTGATGACGTTCAGGCATATGTTCATGGTCCTGCGTCTACTCAACTCACTTTAGCTCGCCGTATTGAAGCTGTTTCCCATGACTTGCATTTGTGGATGTCTTCCAATCGCCTTTCGCTAAACTCTTCCAAAACTCAACTTATTTGGCTTGGCACACCCCAACAACTTCTGAAAATTGACTTTTCGCTTCTCTCTGAAAACTTTCCCAATTTTACGTTCTCTACTTGTGTGCGTGACCTAGGTGTCACTTTGGACAGCGCTCTCACTTTTTCTGCTCATGTAACCACCTTACACGATCCTCTTACTTTCACCTACGGCGTCTCAGGGTTATTCGCAGATCTGTTCCTCTCTCTACCATGGCATCCATTGTCCATGCATTTGTCTGCTCCAG
>JACEVL010000024.1:498546-508546 GCA_020284085.1 Aporrectodea caliginosa | reverse complement strand
ATTGATTGCCAGATAATCTCAAGAGTTAAAGACAGTGAGCGAATACAGATAAGGCAAAGTAAACCGTTAAACCAGGGTGAATTGCAACTGTTGCATTTTGCAACCATAGTGTTTTGCAACTTTTGCATTTTGCAACCATAGTGTTTTGCAACTGTTGCATTTTGCAACCATAGTGTTTTGCAACTGTTGCATTTTACAACCAAAGTGTTTTGCAACTGTTGCATTTTGCAAACGTAGTGTTCAGCAACTGTTGCCCTAGGTAGTTTGGACCAATGGAGAAAACTCGTCACACGCAGAATGAACGTTAGTTCAGTAGAATTTCGTTGGCGGTCGAGGGTAGAGGGGTAGTGGTGCTTGTCGTTTTCGTAAAGGTGGGGTTGGTCATGGTGATGATGATGCTGGTGTTGCAGTAGTGATAATGATGATGATGGAGGTGGTGGTGATGATGATGATGATGATGATGATGATGATGATGATGATGATGATGATGATGAAGGTGTTGATCATGATGATTATGATAGAGGTGGTGGTGATGATGATGATGATGATGATGATGATGATGATGATGATGATGATGATGATGATGATGAAGGTGTTGATCATGATGATTATGATAGAGGTGGTGGTGGTGATGATGATGATGATTATGATGATGATGGTACTGGTGGTGGTGATGATAATGATGATGATGATGATGATGATGATGATGATGATGATGATGATGATGATGATGATGATGATGATGATGATGATGATGGCGGTTGGTGGTGGTGGTGATGGTGGTGGTGGTAGTGCCTGCTATGAATGGATGATTGTTAGAGTATTCCAGTTGAGAAGATCCGCTCTCAATGACTTGTGATTCCTGGCTAAAGTCGCAGAGGAGACATCAAATCCATTTAGCTCGATGTCAATGCACGGGAGCTTTAGGATTGCGTCTGCTGTTTGTTGCAATCGGAACTTCTGCGTGAAAGGAGGGGGGGCCGATAGCGCTTTGGATAACACACTGGCATGGAGAGCGAGAGGTACCGAGTTCGAGTCCCGTAGGGCAGACATGCTTTGTAGGCTGCTATTAGCGCCGTGTATTGCAGGCTGTCTGTTCTGTAGTACCAAGATTTATGTCTTCTGTCATTTGCGTTCTTGTCAATTGTTTCAACTGCATAACTGTAAACTGTACCGGTTGCGATGTGTCAACCGGATTGTTTCAATAAACGAAAATAAGAGAGAGAGAGAGAGAGAGAGAGAGACAGCAGACAGACAGACAGACAGACAGCAGAAACAGAGCAGAGACTTGTAGATGATGGACACACACAGAGACACAGAGACACAGACGCAGAGAGAGAGAGAGAGACAGAGACAGAGACAGAGGCAGAGACAGGCAGAGACAGAGACAGAGACAGAGAGAAGCCGAGACAGAGACAGAAACGAGAGACATATAGAGAGACAGACAGACAGACAGAGACAGAGAGAGAGGCAGACAGACAGACAGAGACAGACAGAGAGACAGATAGACAGAGAGAGAGACGGATAAATGTGTTGTCAGTGCGGACTGCGGAGTAAGAGTCTAAGTACTCGACCACCCATTTACTCGACAGGAAAGAAAATCCGAGTACAGTTTATGGCACTTGCCTCATGGCGCTTGCACTTCACTCTAACACGAGGCAATGCTGTGACCGAGAGAAACAAAGAAAGGGAGAAGGAAGTGGTGGAGGGGGACGGAATGTGCGAGGGATAGGGAAAGATGGGACCACGATAGCCACGTTCATTGGGTCCACAATGGGTTCATCTAGATGACCACCACTACAACCGATAACAATATGAGGCCCTGCTATTGACTAAAGAATCAGGCTGTATGGGAAGGGTTGGAAGAAAGGAGGGAGGGAATGAAGGAGGGAAAGAATGAAGGGGAAAAGAAGGAAAAGGGAAGGAAAGGAAAGAAGGAAGGAGGGAAGGAAAGAAGGAGGGAAGGAAGGAAGGAAGGAAGGAAGGAAGGAAGGAAGGAAGGAAGGAAGGGAGGAGGAAGGAAGGAAGGAAGGAAGGAAGGAAGGAAGGAAGGAAGGAAGGAGAAGGAAGGAGGAAGGAAGGAAGGAAGGAAGGAAGGAAGGAAGGAAGGAAGGAAGGAAGGAAGGAAGGAAGGAAGGAAGGAAGGAAGGAAAAGGGGAAGGAAAGGAAGGAAGGAAGGAGGAAGGAAGGAAGGAAGGAAGGAAGGAAGGAAGGAAGGAAGGAAGGAAGGAAGGAAGGAAGGAAGGAAGGAAGGAAGGAAGGAAGGAAGGAGGAAGGAAGGAAGGAAGGAAGGAAGGAAGGAAGGAAGGAAGGAAGGAAAGAAGGAAGGAAGAAGAAGGAAAGGAAGGAAGGAAGGAAGGAAGGAAGAAAGGAAAGGAAGGAAGGAAGGAAGGAAGGGAAGGAAGGAAGGAAGGAAGGAAGGAAGGAAGGAAGGGAAGAAAGAAAGGAAGGAAGGAGCGGAAGGAGGAAGGAAGAAGGAGGAAGGAAGGAAGGAAGTTTCGAAGGAAGGAAGGAAGGAAGAAGGAAGGAAGGAAGAAGAAAGAAGGAAGGAAAAGGAAGAAGGAAGGATCAGGAGTGGAAGAAGACAGAGGCAACGGTGTTTCGAAGACAACTGGAGATGCCAAAGACTGACAATCGAAAAGACAGACAGACACTCATCCACACATTAATATTTAGTCATACAGATACACAGAGACACAGAGACAGACACAAAGAAGCAGACAGATAGACACGCATGTATGTGAAGAAGCGTTGATTAGAGGAGACATCATCGCAATAAAGAAGGTCATTGAGGCAGACGTGTTTAATGCTGGTGACGAATGCCATTTCCCACCTTCAGATCACACTCTTCCTTCCTGTCACATAATATCGCGCCTTTGCGGCCGTCACAGCAGCGGCGCAATATAAATGTTCGATACAGTGCGAGTCACCTGATATTAACGGTTGCGGTCGGTCATGACAATCAGAATCACGGTCTTTCTTCGAGATGGTTCCGTCGCAATTACCACCGAGAACGTTCGAGGAACTTGATCGGAAAGGGATTCGACAGTCTATCCCTCCATCGGAAACGCGTCCATTTGAGGGAGGGAGTTGGGGGAGTAGAGGGTGGGGTTGGCGATCGATTGGATGGCCTTGGACCGCTTGGTTCTCGGCTCTGTTTGCTCCCCTCTATAGATGCATCCACGTAGGGGCGTGGGGAACATCGTCTAGTTTCTGAAGGTGAAAATTGTGACATGAAACTGATGCTTTCTTTGCCATATCATCATCAGTTCATGACGGCAGTCATTTGGCGGCGATGGGTACAAATAAATTGCCTCCATTATTTCGGTCGTTTGTCAAAAGTACATTGCTCCTCTTAGTGTTAGTCCAAGTGATGTTATGTCCTCATTTATATAATCTATCCAATGTATCCATCGTAGTCTTGGTCTGCCTTTATTTCTTTTTCCTTCGAATCTTGCATGTAGTACGGTGTGTCGTATTCTGTCAACTGGCATTCTCTCTACATGTCCAAACCATTGGAGTCTTCTTTGAACGACTGTCTAGCAGAGTTCTTTTGATGCTATATAATGATGTTTTATGAAATTTATGTCATCGTTTCTTATTTTCTGCAGTCTTAAAATCTCTGCTATCTTCCGTAGCCAAGTCATTTCTGCTGTAAGAATTCCTGTCGTCCAACACTCCGATCCGTATAGGAAACTCAATTGCATCATCGTCTCGTAGTATTGTCTTTGTTTTCTTTGGCATATAGTTCTACATTACTATTAATTAGACACTCCTGTTTCGTCGGTGTCTAATGCACAAGGCATCAACCGATGGCACACCAACGAAGCGGTAATCAGGTCAATAACCAGAAGATCAGTTCACTAAGATACAGCGGCGGCACATGATGGATGAGCAGTTGAAACAGCCAAACCATAGGTCATCTAACACAGCGTCCAAAAGATAACGTATGGGCCTATGAAAGGTTGCCCGAAAGGTTACCCGAAAGGTTACCCGAAAGGTTACCCGAAAGGTTACCCGAAAGGTTATCCGATGTTGTTGTCGTGCATGTGCCTCAGCCGAAATCTATTAATTTATTTATCATGCATTTATTAAGCGCCACAACCTAATGACCATGCATCAAACGATAGCGCCGAGCAACTGTGAGCGAAGGATTTGCTCGAGGTTCCTACACAGTAAGCGTCTCAGGGGAGGAGGCTGGAACCTGTAGGCTACTCTCCGCGCTACAAGGCTCCTTCAGCTCCAAGGCTATGTATCTGTCACCTGAAGGTTCATGTGACAAAGGTATGTAACAAGTGACAGTTCAGCATACCTGCAGGCGTTCTAAGACCACCCCAGTGAGACTACCTCGGGAAGACCAGCCAAATGAGATATCCCATTCGGATCACCCCAGTGAGATCACCCAGTGAGTCCACTCCATTGATACCGCACCAGTGAGGCACCTCTGGAAGACTAGATCAACGAGATCATTCCATTGGGATCAACCCAATGAAACCACCCCAGTCAGACAACCCCAGTGAGACCACCCCAGTGATGAGACCACATCAGGGAGAGACCACCCCAGTCAGACCATTCTAGTCATACGACTTCATGGAGACCACCCCAAAAGACCACCCCAAAAACAACTCCAGTGAAGCTTGTTATTACTAGACTTTTACTAATTGCAAATCTTTGAGACCAGCGACGTACGACGGAAAACACCTTTTTTCTGCTTGTTGTCGTAAAAAGAGAGTGATCGACTACATAATAATACATCTAATGAAACATCTAATAAAGAATCTAATGAGACATCTAATGCCACTCTTTTGACTTTTAATATGTCTTCCTTACTTCCATGCCATTGGGGGGGGGACTCGACTCCTGTAATAACTCGTGATCATCCGTTCATACTGTGAATTGTAATCGTATACTGCGTACTTGTCAGTTTGAAAAATATTAAAAGGAAGATTATTATTATTATTATTATTATTATTATTATTATTATTATTATTATTATTATTATGATTACTATTATTATTATTATTATTATTATTATTATTATTATTATTATTATTATTATTATTATTATTATTATTATTATTCCTCTAAGATCAGAGTTCTAGGGCCCCATTGTAGCAAGGCATGCGACAGCGTTGAATCGCTGAACAGTAACAGAGATCTTTTGAAAAAGGAAGAAGGTTTCTTGTGGATCTTCCGTTGTTCTGGTCAACCGTCTGCCGAGTTCCTTGATGAAAGCCAGGCCCTCCTGGTCCAAAGGTCCCATCGTCTCTATCGCGATTGGAGTAAAAAGGTATCTTGTTTGAAGCTCCTCGTATTTGTTCTTCTTTCTAGTCGCGGCTATTTCCGCCGCTCCTCCCGCTGCTACAGCTGTCTCGTCCAAGTACGACGGCGCAAAAGTGTCTACAATTGTGACATCCCAAATCAGGGAACGCCCGTTGTTCCATGGAATCAGGGTTTGGCCATCTGGTCTTTTCCCATCCAATCGGGCGAGGCCAGTCGGTTCCCTGATCGACGGGGTACCTGCCCTGATGAGGCTGCGTAGCACGATTTCATTGATGGAAGAGTGTCTGGCTATTATTCGCCGCTCGTTATTATTATTATTATTATTATTATTATTATTATTATTATTATTATTATTATTATTATTATTATTATTATTATTATTATTATTATTATTATTATTATTATTATTATTATTATTATTATTATTATTATTATTATTATTATTATTATTATTATTATTATTATTATCATCATCATCATCATCATCATCATCATCATCATCATCATCATCATCATCATATCATCATCATCATTATCATCATCATCATCGTCGTCGTCTTTAAAATCATGGCAGACCACAGGGCCAGCCTTCTCAGAGACAATCGACCACTCTTTCTTCTACTCATTCTACGCCTTCCACTCCTCTTCCTGGAAAAGAACATTTTTCAAATAGCTCATCCGTCATTGGCTCCCTCATAGTCTTAGAGGACTGATCTAGGTATTAACCTCATTACAGTTTAGGAATGCCATCAGTTGATGTCTTGTGCGTTAGACTTTGGCGCAATAGAAGTCACTTCATCCTGCACCATATTCTCCGCTTGGTTTCTTCAATGGTTTCTCCACGATGAATCCTTCGTTCCTACTCTTCCTCCTCCTTCATTCTTCATTCATTTTATTTCTCCTCATTCCCAATCCCTCTTTAAATCTTCCTCGTTGTCTCTTTAATTCCTCCTCGTTGACTCTTTCGTTTCACCTCGTTGTATGCTTCCTTCCTCCTCTTCCTTTGCCTCCTCCTTGCCACCATATTCTCCGCCTTTCCCCTCAATGGTTTCTCCACGATGCCTCCTTCGTTCCTGCTCTTCCACCTCCTTCATTCACTCTATTCCTCCTCATTCCCATTGCCTCTTAAAATCTTCCGCGTTGTCTCTTTCAATCATCCTCGTTGACTCTTTGAGTCCTCTTCGTTGACTCTTTCATTCCTCCTATTTGACTCTTTAATTAATCCTATCCTGGTCTCTTTCCTCCTATTTGACCCTTTCGTTTCACCTCGTTGTATCTTTCATTCCTCCTATTTGACTCTTTCATTCCTCCTCTTCGACTCTTTCATTCCTTTCGTTGACTGTTTCGTTTCACCTCGTTGTATGCTTCCTTCCTCCTCTTTCTTTGCCTCCTCCTTGCTTCCTCTTTCGCTGCGGTCATTCGGTCAACTGTGTCCGGGGATCGAGTGTCCAGCTCCACCACCGATGCCTCTGCTGCTGCTGTCTCTTGGCAAGATATATGAACGTAATTGACCGACGACGATGCTACGGCTGCTGCTGCTGCTGCTTCTCCTGCCTCCTCCCAGCTCATGATGCTATCTACTTCTCTACTGATCATTCTCAGCCACCCACTGCTTGTTTACTGTCTGTCTTTGTCTGTTTGTCTCTGCCTCTGTCCGTCTGTCTGTCTCTTTGTCTGTCTTTCCGTCTCTGTCTCTCTCTGTCTCTCTCACTGTTTCTGTCTGTCTCTGTCTGTCTCTGTCTGTCTGTCTGTCTGTGTCTGTGTCTGTCTCTGTCTTTGTCTCTGGCTCTGTCTCTGACTCTGTCTCTGTCTCTGTCTCTTCTCTGTCTCTCTGTCTCTCTGTCTCTCTGTCTCTCTGTCTCTCTGTCTCTCTCTCTCTGTCTCTCTCTGTCTCTGTCTCTATCTGTCTCTATGTCTCTCTCTGTCTGTCTCTGTCTCTGTCTCTGTCTCTGTCTCTGTCTCTGTCTCTGTCTCTGTCTCTGTCTCTCTCTATATGTATATGTCTGTCTCTGTCTCTGTCTCTTCCTCTCTCTCTGTATATATATATATGCATATCCCCCCTCTCTCTCTCTACGTGCCCGCTCTTAATATACCATCGCGCATCACTTACCATCATGACCTCACACGCACACATACCATCCATATACTTTCACATATATTTATATGCATATCCATACGCAACATAGACCTATCTAAATATACAATATTATACATATATACCAATGTACACACAAATATATATATGAATTATACATATACTATGACAGAAAGAGATAGTCTTCGCTATGCGATTTTATTGGCCATATTCATGGACATGCATAATGGGCAAGATATTTAGATGGTTTGGAACAGATCTATACAGAACTGCATTTATAGTCATGCATCATAGTCACACACATATAATATGTATGTATATACCAATATTTGTATGTTTGTATATATCTATGCATATATAAGTGTTTGTGTGTGTGTGGGTGTGGGTGTGAGGGGGCGCATACGTGAACCCAGCCTTAGTACGAAGCCATTAATTGTGCGGTTTTAACTGTGCAAGAAAGGCCTTTGATTCGATTAGACCTGTGTGTAACGTATGAGCAGATTATACACATGCACAGCGTTCGATAAATGATGCATACACCAACATATACATATTACGTATATACATGGATGTTTGTATTGACCGGCGCGGGAGGGTTCCTGTTATCTAGCTCAATCGGATCATCAATTTATATAGAGCTACTTCAAAGAAATAGATCCTAAAGCGAAGTGAATAGATGGAGCAACGGCTCGGCTTTTGTATTGAGATGTATGTGGTCATGTGATGGAATGCGATGCGATCTCGTCTTTGTAATGGGAAGTAATGTGATCATGTTATGCAAGGCAGCATGTTACCGTGCTTCAGTGATTTATATAATGTGTATGTTTGTATGTATCTGCGCATGTATGTATGTGTTCATCTTTGTATACATGTATGCATGCGGATGTATGCGTGTATTCATGCCTGTTTTACATGCATCTATGCATGTACATGTATGTATAACTATTGTATATATGATTGTATTTATTTATTTATGCATGTACGTATTATCTAAGTATGTGTGCACGACTGCACGTATATGCATGTATTTGTGTATATCCGTATATTTATATACCGCCTTTTGAAGACTCTCAAGAGGACTCTGGCAAGTGAATTCCTGTATAATGCAAACTCTGCAAACAGACTTGATCCTCTAGTAGTCTAGTTCCTCAAACTAGAACAGCTACGGCTCAGTTCCGGTCCTTTACCTCAATTGGTCCTCTCTTTGGAATGCGCTGTCTCCATCGCTCTCGAATTCTAGCTAGTAACCCCTTCTCCACCTTTGCTTTTCTCAAAACCTATTTCTTCTCTTGTGGCTTTGCGCACTGGGAGCGCCTCCGAACAGTTCACCCGACTACAGGCGCTTTATGACTGTTTGGATACAACACAATACAATAATACACTCGTGAATAAGCTGGTGCGTGCCGTGCCGTGCCCTGTGGTCTGCTTGTAAGCGGCGCTTTAGAACTGATCACGATTAGGAGAGCTTAGGCTGGATTCGAACCTATAATTAATTCATTCGAGAATTTATATAGCGCCCCTTCAAAGAGACTACTCAGAGGCGCTCCCGACACCAACGCGCCCAAAAAAGAACAGTTTTGAGCTTAGTAAGGAAAGTTCCAGGCACCCTGTCCCAGGGTGTAGACGCAGCTCTCATGAGGAAGACCATTCCAGATCATTGGGCCTGCCACAGAAAAAGCTCGGTTCTGCAAAGTGATTACGTCATGCCATTTCCTTATGCACTGCGTCATCGTTGTCGGCGCTGTAGAGACGAATGCCACATCGGAATGAGTCTTTGAAGTTGGTGGAATGCATGGAGGCATCTATTGATCGTTGGTCCTGATAATTGCTCACGTTTACCGGTCGCTGTGTGATGGCATTTAGTTGAGCTGACCTTTGACTTGCGCTTCTCTAACTGATGGCTCCATCTGTCTCCAGTCTAAAAGCGGAACGCAGCAGTCACGAAACTCGGAATCGGAGACTATGGAAGTCAAACGGAGATTCCCATTTATTTCCGGTGACAGGCAGAAACAAAAGAGACAGCGTGTGTTGCCGGAAGCGGTCATGGTGGTTGTGGTGTTGGAGGCGATGGTGATGTTGGTGATGGTGGTGGTAGTGTTGGTGGTGATGGTGGTATTGGTGATGGTTGTGGTGGTGAAAGGGGTGGTGTTTGTGGTGACAGGGGTGGTGGTGATGGTGACAGGGGTGGTGGTGACAGGGGTGTGGTGACAGGGGTGGTGGTGGTGGTGACATGGGTAGTGGTGGTGGCAGTGGTGGTGTGGTGGTGGTGACAGGGGGTTGTGGTAGTGATAGGGGGGTGGTGACAGGGGTGGTGGTGGTAACAGGGGTGTGTTGGCGATGGGGTAGTGGTGGGTGTTGGTTTTCTCGGGTGTCAGGCAGTGGACAATGACATTCCACTGAGTCAATGGATGAACTATGCAACTAAGCCAGAGAGTGTGAACTAGGAATCGATCGATTTCTGTTCGTGATGGATATTAATCACCAGAAGAACCAAGAAAAAGGAAACTAAACGAATTCCATCCATCCTCGGGACGCAGCAAACAATCTCTGCGACGATGTATTTAGAACTACAGTATAATATGCAAGTATGTATGTATGCATATATATATATATATACATACA
>JACEVL010000024.1:463546-496046 GCA_020284085.1 Aporrectodea caliginosa | reverse complement strand
TCTTCTTCTTTTTCGTGTTCTTCTTCTTGTAGATCTGTGATCTTTTTCTGTTGAGCCGCGTGTATTCTTGTTTCGTTGATCTATGCTTCTATTCTGCTGATCATCATCATATTCTTCTTCGTGGACATGTGATCTGAACATCCATGCCATTTGTCAGCTGTCGACGGGAACCGTTGGTTGGCTCCGCGTGTGTGCGCGGACCCGCCACTGGTGACTCGTCCAGCTTACTGTGCATTGTTTTACTAACTGGTGTAATGACATTTAACATTTATTTTATTTTAATCAGTATACAGCAACAACTCAATAGAAGAAACATAACATACAATAAAACAATGTTCATAAATGTTAATTAGACAAGTAAATGCGTATAGTATAAACAGTGCAATGATAAGATACATCAGTTCATAAGCTATAGAATAACAACTAATGAGGAGGAGAAGCACAAAGTGCTTATCGAGTCATCCCCATAGGATCATCATCGTCGACAGCTGAAGATGGCATGGATGTTCAGAACATCATAATTATAGGCCTAGACTAGCGCAGAAAGTGCCTCTGAGTAGATATCTTGGAGGGGCGCTATATATAAATATTCATTTACATTACATTACAGTACATTACTTGTTATAATGATCATCTATTTCTTTCGTAGATCCATAGTCTTATTCTGTTGACAATCATACTCATCTTCCTTTTCTTATTTCTATGTTCCCATTCCGTTAATAATCATTTTCGTCTTCTTTCGCAGATCTGTGGTAGTACAGTTCTTGGACTCGGATGTTGGATGCACATCGAGCGCCAGGCGTTCATCTACGTCGAACTGCTCCAGAACATTCCATCGACGGGGCTCCTCGTTCTCTTCGACCGCCTCCCAGCTGTCTTCATCGTTATCGGAGGATCTGTCGCCATCCTCAGCTTCCTCGGCTGCTGCGGCGCATGCGCAGACAGCGCTTTCTTTCTCTGTTTGGTACGTAGCGATTAGTCGGAGGAATTATAAATAATAATAATATTTATTCTTTAATCAAGCGCCTGACAAACGCACTGCGCTGTACATGTACATGTTATGCAATCGAAACAATTCACAAGAACAGTTTGTAAATGACAGAAGACACAAATCTTAACTACTAACAGAACAGACAGCCTGCAATACAATCATCAACCTTACGGGATTTGAATCCTGGTGTGTCGGTGTCGGTTGCAGAGATGGGTAACTAATCGGTTAGATTTTAATCGATTAGCTAATCAATTGGATAAACTAATTCTAATTCTGATCAATTAGCTACAAGATTTGGCTAATTCTAATTCTAATTAATTAGCAAATTTCAGTAGCTAATTATAATTCTAATCGATTAGCAATAAGTCTTAATTTAACTAATCGATTAGCTCATCGATCAGGATTTTTGACAAACAGCTAATTCTAATTCTAATCGATTAGCTGCAAGATTTTGCTAATTCTAATTCTAATCGACTAGCAATTTAACTAATCGTGCCCATCTCTTGTCGGTAGATATTAGGAATTTGTTGTGGAGGAATAGTCCATCAATTTGTTACAATACACCTCGAGTTCTTCCGCTAGATGTATTAAAGCGGTAATTGTTAACTAATTTACCATACTGTCAGTGGTGGCGTTACCATTGGTCGCGGTAGGTCATTTGACCTGCCTATTTTACTCTTGACCTGCCTTATGACCTGCCTATTTACTACCTACTGCTCTGCGAAATTCTTTGGAATTTTTAATATCTTCTTTACATTGAAAACATCAACATCTGTCCCATATGATCACTAGTGCAATTATTATACCTAAACGACTTTTAAGTTTTATCTAGTATGTCAACAAAAGTCATGTTGTAAACTCTAAAACTGAGATGCTTAAGTATTCTTTGCCGCCGTTGCTTGATGCGTCAAATCAGATATTAATTTCTTCGACCCTGTTCTCTTAAGCTACCTCATGGGCGCATTTAGGGGTGGTTTTACAGGTTCACCCCCCCCAAATAAATGCATTACTCTTATTAAAAACTAAAAATGTAGAAATATTTGACAATTTCCAATGGAAACCCCCGAAAACATAAAACCCCTCCGAAATTTTTTATGGCTACGCCCCTGGGCCACCTCCTTATCGACCGTATTACTGTTGAAACAAGCTGCGATATTGTCAACTTGATTTTTAATAGACGAAGTTGTTTGATTGATTGATGCATACATGTACAATTGTACATGTATACATTCATTCTTACATACATAATTATATGCATGACATGCATATGTATGTATAGACTATATACGTACGTACATACATACATATATACGTACATACATATATACGTACATATATGCATACATATATACGTGCACACATGCATGCATGTATAAATAGTTAAATACTCACATAGGCTAACCTTTAAAGTACAAGCAGACATTCGTCTTTATCGAGAAATGCAATCCATCAATTTATTAGCTAGGCCTACCTCTCCGCATCCTTCCACTTACTGTATCTTACGCATACACACAAACGACCATACAAACAAACATTATATAGATACGAACAACATGCATGCTCACATACACACATGCATACATACATATATATATAATATATATATATGCATCGCTATATGTATAAACATATACATATATGCAAGATAAGGTAAGATAGGAAGAGTGCGCTAGGGTAGGTTGTGTTAGAACAGGGTAATATGATGCAAGGTAATAGGATAAAATGAGGCATGATAATTATGGTAAGGTGATATGAGGTAGTATTATAATGATGAAATAGTGCAAAAATAAAAAAATGTATGGTAGGGTACAACGAAAGATAATTATGCAAGAAAATGTTAATTAAGAAAATGTAATTAAACACGAGGCAAGGTACAGGCAAAGTAAATGAAGGCAAAATAACGTAGTGTAATGTAATTGAACATTTATATAGCGCTCCTTCTATGTTTCTACGCAGAGGCTTGGTGCGCACCTCGGATAGTAATTCATCCATAAAGAGTAGCTGCTGTTAGATGAAACACACCATTAACAGCAAAAACTAATTAACCAATTAATTTGATTGTATTTATTTTTGTTTCAGTACACCTTCCTACTGTGTCTGATCCTAATAACCGAAGTTATCATTGCCATTCTGATCATCGCATTTCGTGAACAGGTGAGACTGGCATAAAGATCTGTGGGTTCAGTTGGATTTAATTATCATGTTAATTAGCAAACTCAGGTATAGTATAGAAGGCGACTCTAATTAACCTAATAAGTACAGCAGGCGACAGAAAAAGAGCAATGGCGGATGAATGAGACGGAAAGAGAGCTGAAGCTGAACAACTAAGCTGAATGGCGACGACTATCAATTTCACAAAAAGAAACGAATTCAGTAACTAATCAGCAGAGATAACGACCACTCTCTAATAGCATCGTCTGCACTACTCTCACCTCTCGTCTCGTTTATCTCGGGTTGTCTCCTCTCCTCTCCCTTCCCCTTCCCTCCTCCTAACCTCCCCTACCATCCTCTCCTCTAATCTCATCCTCTCATCCTCTCTCTGTCCTCTCTTATCCTGTCCTGTCCTGTCCTGTCCTCTGCTCTGCTCCGCTCTCTCTCGTCTCGTCTCGTCTGCTCTGCTCTGCTCTGCTCTGCTCTGCTCTGCTCTGCTCTGCTCTCCTCTCCTCTCCTCCAAGTTAGTGGATTTTTCTCTGATATATTACGTCTTTGTAATAAAGCCCCGATATGATGAATACAGGCGTAGACTAATTCTGCCTAGGCTTTCCCTAGTCCAACTGAGACCTTATTAGGCGAAATTTGATTTCGTCCGCGAGTCGCTTATTCTATGCTTCCTCTCCTGTCGCATGAGGCTAATGTGTCAACGCCGTCGAAAGCAGTAGAACGAACGGCGTTGCTTCAGGCTTTCAAAGTCTCTCTCGCTCTTCAAGTAAGACGCCGGCTTTTCAATGACGTCGACTCTTTCGGACGTCACGCATTTCCAACTGGATTTTGCCGATAGTGGAGTCGTCTGTTGGCAAGCGAATTCACGGACGGTTAGAAGGGCATCCAGGAACAGGCAGAGAGACAGTCAGAGACAGACAGAGAGAGGTAGCGATAGAGAGACATAAGGAGAGAAATGGCAGTACGGACAGATATGAATAATAAAACGGAAGGATATAAATGGATAGACGGATAGATGGATACAGATTCACGAAATCATAACATGTTTATTTGGTAACCAACTCAGTACAGGTCGTAATCACATCAGGTTTTTACCAGTTTTGTCGGTTCACACAGGAGACCCAAAAGGGGCCAAAGGTCCCTCTAGCCAGGGCCACCTGAGACAATTAAGTTGGAAGGATGTATCATAAATTCTTAACTATCATATAGAGCAAATATAAATAAGAGAACAAAGGCAAGAAAACAAAGCAACTACATTGCCAAGAGGTCTCGAACAAACCAGTGCGCACTCCCAGATTTAGGCGTTTGGTAGTAAATTCCCAAGGGTATACTTAGTCTGTTTTATAAGAATCTATCACACTGCTAGTTGAATGTGGGTTGAAAGCTCCCGTTTAAATAGCTGTTGAGAGGGCAATGAGCAAACAAAAGCAGGGTCACTGTTCCAGATCCTTGCAATGGTCCAGCTCATTTTATTGATGCAAGTCTAATATTAGTGCGGGCAAAGGGAGTATAGAATGGATTTAAATTTCTCGAGCAGCGGTCATGGATATCAGTATTGGGTTGAAAATAATCTTTATAGGTTGATGGTAATTGGTATTGGGTATATCTGTACATGAATATCCGAATTTGAACTTGCCTGATCTGATCAGGTTTTAACAGTTTCAAGCTAGCCAATAACAGTTTTTGTTATTGGCCCTATATGGAATTTTTGCAACAAATCTAACAGCCCGTTTTTGGAGGATAAGAAGCATAGAAAGATTTGACTTATATGCTGAGGCCCAAACTGTATTGCAATAACTCTGTGTGGCTCTTCACACAATAACTCCGCCACTGTTCGCTTTCTGACAGTGCCAGTCCCAAGCCTGGATAAAGGAGGAGGGCGACGCTAATGGTCTTTGCTACCACACAGCTAGTCGTTAAACAGAAAAACCACCGTATTGCAATAACTTGTGTGTCTATAGATTATATAGGAGATAATATATGAAAGGATGAGTAGAAGGACGCACAGATAGTCTAACAAGTCTCAGACGGAAACAGTCTATTAGAAAGACGCCAGACACGGGCGGACAAACAAAGAGCCATACGATTGACGGACAGACGGACACAGACCAGTACAAAGAGACGGACAGATGGACAGATGGATCAAGAGACAAAGAAAACATATGAAGACAGATGTTCTTTAAGTCAGATGATGTGGAGGTAGACCGTAGAGGCAAGCGAAACGATCTCAAACGCAGGCACACAGACACGAAGACATACAGACGTAAAGACACACAGACATAAGGACACACAGACATAAAGACATAAAGACACACAGACATAAGGACACTCAGACATAAGGACACACAGACATAAGGACACACAGACATAAAGACATAAAGACGTAAAGACATAAAGACGTAAAGACACACAGACGTAAAGACACACAGACATAAGGACACACAGACATAAGGACACACAGACATAGGGACACACAGACATAAGGACACACAGACATAAGGACACACAGACATAAGGACACACAGACATAAAGACGTAAAGACATAAAGACGTAAAGACACGCAGACGTAGAGGCACACAGACGTAAAGACACACAGACATAAAGACACACACAGACAAGCAGACAGACGGAAAGGAAGGAGGACAAAGCAGTTCGACCCTATCTCTGTATGTCTAGGAAAAGCCAAGGGCGAAATTAGTTGATGGAATATCGGATGTAAAGTTGATTTGTCGAGCGAAGTGTGGGAGGCAGAAGCGAGGGAGGCAGGGAGGTAGACAGGTATAGATTGAGAGACAGAGGAGGCATAAAGAAGGGACAGGGAGAGATACAGGGTAGGATACATAGAGAAGGAGACGGATAAGAGGTAGAGAAGCAGAGGGGCCTGCAGCGAGGGAAGATGGGAGACATGCAAACTGGAAAGGATACGGAAAGGCGGAAAGAGAAGGAGGATTGGAAGCAGAGAGAGAGGAGACACAGAGAGAGACAGACACAGAGAGAGAGACACAGAGAGAGACAGAGATAGAGACACAGAGACAGAGACAGACATAGAAAGAGACACAGACATAGAGAGACACACACACACACAGAGACAGAGAGAGACACAAGGAGACACAGAGAGAGACAGACAGGCAGACAGAGACAGACAGACAGAGACAGACAGACAGAGACAGTGAGAGACAGGCAGGCGGACTGACAGACACACGTAGAGAGAGAGGCGTGTGGCTGAATCGTTGGCGGCAAATGAGAGCGTACTGGAGGGAGTGTGCCTTCATGGCTTCATCGTGTTGGTAGGGATGGGTGGGTGGGGGGGGGGGGGGATGGGCGATGGTTCGACGTTACGTAGAAGACGACTGTTGGCATTCTCTGTCCTAATTATGTCGTTCGATCAATCATATTCTGATTTTAACGCCAAGATATTCATTTGGCCAAAGACGGCGCCTCTGGATGGATGGGGAGGGAGGAGGGAGGGAAGGTAAGAGAGATACAGGGAAAGAGAGAGACAGGCAGATACAGAGACAGAGACAGAGACAGAGATAGACAACTATATAATATAGAAAGAGACAGTGAGACAGACAGAAATGGGAGACCGAGACAGAGAGACAGGAATATAGAGAGACAATGAGAGTCAAAGACAGACACACACACATAGAGAGAGAGGCAGAGAGAGAGAAAGAGAGAGAGAGAGAGAGGCAGAGACAGTGAAGAAAGGCAGAGATACAGAGAGACAGAGACTGAGAGATAGAGATACACACATAGAGACAGAGACAGACAGACAGAGAGAGACAGAGAGACAGAGACAGAGAGACAGAGACAGAGAGACATGCAAAGAGAGACATACAGAGAGGCAGAAAGGGACGCCAGGACGCAGCGAGGGGCAGGCGAAACCAACGGTATATAATCAGGATGCTAATTCAGCCGGTCGCCAATATATATATACCGATATCTATCACTGGTCACACTGATCCATATATTCATCGATATCTTGCGCTCACACGCCGAAATTAATTCCGCATATAAAGTAGCTATGTCCATCAATTTTCATTGAAAACTACACGGCCATTCAGTTACATCAGATCAATCTTTTTGCTCAATATCCTAATTTCATATACGAGTATGATTATGTATGATATCATCGCTAGAATTACTATGTTATAATGCAGCAAAGCAATAGAGCTGTAGATGACATTGCTCTCGTTCCTAAGTTCAGAATTGCACACACAATAGAACATCGGTGACGCTGAGGGGGCCCGATAGCGCATTAGGTAACACACTGGCATAGAGAGCGAGAGGTACCGAGTTCGAGTCCCATAGGCGGACGTGCTTTGTAGGCTGCTATTAGCGCCGTGTATTGCAGGCTGTCTGTTCTGTTAGTAGTTAAGATAAATTTATGTCTTCTGTCATTTGTGTTCTTGTGAATTGTTTCAATTGCATAACTGTACACTGTAAATCGGTTGCGGTTTGTCAACCGGATTGTTTCAATAAAGAATATTATTATTATTATTATTATTATTATTATTATTATTATTATTATTATTATTATTATTATTATTATTATTATTATTATTATTATTATTATTATTATCATTATTATCATTATTATGAGCCATGATGAGTGAAGGACTTGCTCAAGATCCTTGCACACTGGCCGCTTGAGTGGAGGCTCGAACCCAGACTCTCCGTGTTACAGACCAAGCGCTCTAACCAATGGGACACCGTGACTTCACGATGTATTAATGGCATTTTATAATCAGTGTTTGCATATTTGTATTAGGGATAGTTTCAGAGAGCATGGGAAGGTAAATATTCCAATTCCCAAAAGAAATTACATTATAAGAAATCATTTTGTTCATTATAGAACAATGGTGGTAATTGTGAATAATTAATAGCGGTGTAATGTAGACTATTGGTATAATTAATAATGGCGGTAATTACGGTGATTATCAGTTATTAGCCTGGTAATAATTCAGTTCGAATGGCAGAGTGGCATGAATAACAACACCAAACAAGAGTCAGATTTTAATTTTAAAACACTGAATAAAATTACAATTTGTGCTTCTGTAGGGTGGCTCTTTTGTATTGACGTGTTTATGTTGCTCTAAACCAGTGGCGGCCCCGCCGACCCGTATGTCATCTCACATTGGCCCTCTGGTTTCAGCGCGCGTGGCCCCTAGGCAGAAGGGAATCACAAAGGAATTACATATAGGTCAATACAATGTTCCTTACATCCACTCTACACAACCAACTACTGTCATCTTGCTGCACTAATCACTTAGTAAGTAGGCCCCTGTCCAGCGGGACTTGTCCGTTTAGGGTGCCTATTGAAACCCTAAAACTACTGTCATAATTTAGTACTTGATGTTATTCTTATTCGCTGTTAAAAATTAACACATGCATGCACTGTGTGTATTCATTATGGGGAACAATAAAATATCTTATGTCTTATATACAAAGATTCTAATAATATTCTTTATTGAAACAATCCGGTTGACTCCGCAACCGGTTACAGTGTACAGTTATGCAATTGAAACAATCGTGGCAGAAGACATAAATATTAACCCCTAGGAACAGACAGCCTGCAATACACGGCGCTAATAGCAGCCTACATGTCCGTATACGGACTCGATCTCGGTACTCTCGCTCTCTATCCCAGTATGTTATCCAATGCGCTATCGGCTCCCTAAATATGCAAACTCTCAAAGCAATCATTCATTAAGCTACCATTCAAAATGATGTCGCATGGGCCAGGTGTGTACCGATTCACCGGATCCTGTACCTTATTCCAATCATCGACCTAAACGATACCCACCTTAACATCTGCTGTGCCCCCTCTGATCCTCTGGAAACCGGACTCGAACCTCCCTTGGACTACTCTTTTGGACAACCCCTCTGACTAGACGCAGCGCTCGTGAAAAAGCTGGTGCCCTGCGCTTGGCTTTCGAGTGGCGCTTTAGAAGTTTGGAGATTACGATTACGATTACAATTACGATTTACGACCCCTTGCGTGATTGAAATGGCAAATCCCCAGAATTGTCCTATAGTTCGACTCGGCTTTAAACATCTTTCCCTACTTGTCCAACAACATTCACTTTCTCCGATCAGAGAGTCGTCTATTCCTCAATACTAAATCTTCTAATTTAATTTTTGAAAATAATGTCGCTCAATCACTCTTATCTACTTTACGTCTTTATTACGCTAATACCGCGATTCTTACGTCTCCTTCTGTACATAGTTTGTTTGACACGAGTCACTTTATGACGCCGTTTTGACGTCAAGAGCGTCACGTCACCAAGACGCCAGTATTTCCAGGATGTCGTATACACTTGACGTAAGTCACTTTCCGACGTCGTTTTTGACACTTGACAGCATGATTACACAGACGTCAGGTTATCGACGGTGCCACTCACTTGGCGCAAGTCTTCTCTCGCTCGCTTTCTTTTTGCCGCAACTCCATTAATAATTTACGGATGGGGTGACGGGAGGCCTCGCTCGACTGGCGGACGGGCGGGCCCTGGGACACCCACACACACACGGGCGAAACAATCGCAAAGTCAGCCTCTCAGCCGCCGACCAGGCTCAAGTGAGACGGAGCCGTCATTAGCGCCACATGGCACAAGCAATTGAACGGACGCTGCACTATAGGAAGAGCGTGTAGGCCACGCCTGGAAACATTAGTGTGGCCATATTATGACTAGACGTGATTGTGCGCGGCACCGTGGTCTTTTCGGTGGGTCTGTAATCCAACGATTAAGGATTCGTGCTTGCTGAACCATGGCCCTCTGGATATTGTCAACATCTAGAGGGCCATGGCTGAACCGACTCTGTGTTGTGACCCTGGCCTAGATTCGGGTTTAGTGACGCTACGCGCATAGGAAGTTCAAAAAAATAAAGTTATTAACATTAATGACTTCTGACTAACCGACTAACCACGCTTCAGATTCCCATTGATGTGTGAGAAACACAATGATAATAATGGCACTGATAATTAAAATAAAAGATTTTTAATCTGAACCTTGTTGAAGCTGTGTAATTTAATCAAGTCTAGAACTTCTATAGAGCCGTATACGCAGTGTTGCTTCAGGTTATATCGTAGCCAATAATCGTAATCAGAGAAACCGAAATTCTATCACGCATCAAATAGCAGAATAGGAACAGGGTAGAAACATAGAGGAATAGGAAATGAAACAAGGAAAAGAACAGATGGGGAGAGGGAGATATATAATAGAGATATAGGGACAGAAAGACAGAAAGAGAAAGAGACAGGAAGAGGAAGAGGGCGAAGAAGCTAGAGATGAAAAAGAAGAGAGAGACAGAGACAGAGACAGAGACAGAGACAGAGACAGAAATAGACAGACAGGGAGAGACAGGGAGAGACAGAGACAGAGACAGAAATATAGTGACAAGGAGAGACAGGGAGAGACAGGGAGAGACAGAGACAGAGACAGATGAAGAAGAACAGAGAGAGAGAGGAACAGACCAGGAGATCGATTAATAATAATTATTATTATGATCGACCTGTTTCACTAGTACCTGCTGTTAATAGACCCTGAGTTGAAGAAGCAGAGTATACAGACTCCTTCCGACAACCCTTCCCAACCCTTCTCCCTGCCCCTGTCGCCTTTCCATCCACTGCAGGGACGCTAATACGCTGCGCACAATAAATATTACAGTAGGGAAGCTGATTGGGTAAATAAGAGCGATGGCTCCTCGTGTCGTCGACGGAGCTCTTACGGTCGGTTTTTGATCCTTGTCAGCCAAAGGAACAGAGGCGTGACATAAGAATCCCCCGAAGAAGAAGAAACGAGGAGACGATGCTTCATATCGTCGCTCTAGCCCAGGCCGAACGAAGGGGGAAGAGAGGAAGAGAGAGAGAGAGAAGAGAGAGAGAGAGAGAGAGAGAGAGAGAGACAGAGACAGACAGACAGACAGACAGAGAGACAGACAGACAGAGAGAGGGAGAGAGACAGTGCCAGACAGAGAGAGAGAGACAGAGAGACATAGAGAGACAGAGAGAGAGAGAGAGACAGACAGACAGACAGACAGAGAGAGAGAGCCAGACAGAGAGGGAGAGACAGACAGAGACAGAGAGACAGAGAGAGAGACAGAGACAGGGAGAGACAGAGAGGGAGAGACAGAGAGAGGGACGTCTTCGCCTATGAACGGATGGTCATCTTGATGGTTATAGACTGCGAGATGGGAAAGGGGGGAAGAGGAGCGAAGGAGGATGAGAGACACCGAGATTAATAAGACACTATTAGGATTTACATCGCATGACTGACACTGCGACACCACAGACCCACGAGACGAATCGACAGGGACAGGCAAACAGAGGAAGAGAGACATCGACAGGAATAGGAAGAGGAGGAGGAGAGGCAGAAGAGAGGAGGGAGAGAAACAGAGAAAAGAACAGAGAGGGAGAGGGATGTGTACAGGAACAGGGACAGCAAGGAATGGGGAGAGGTTCAGGGTAATGGTAACACACTGGCACGAAGAGCATAGGCGCTTCCCGCTACCCTCCCAAAGGTCGACTTAGATTTCATTCGCCAGGGCGTTGGACGGAATGAGCAGTGGGATGGGGTTTTAGGGCTCACAAAGGTAACACTCTGGCACGAAGAGCAGAAGATCAGCAGGGACGCGGTGTCGTTTCCAGCTACCCTGCAAAAGGTCGACTGAGATGGCGTTGGTAAAATGAGCAGTAGGACTTGATGGGCGCCTTGCATGGCTGACAAACAGTTAAATTCTACTGCTGTAATAACTTGCGATTATCCGTTCATACTATGAATTATAATCATACTGCGGTGTGTCAGTTTGAAATATTAAGATAATAATCAATTTTGCTAATCATAGACACGTTAATCATTGATCACCAACCATAATTCATGCTTAATTCACGTGAATTTCAACATAAAAACATCATACATGTCAGCCATGACTGAGATACCTCCACATGCCAGACCTGAGCGCTGTAACTAACTTCAGACCATGTCAATTCGGTCAGATGAACGAATCTGCATCGCATTGATCGTGGTATACTCATCGAGAAAACGCCAACGCCTAAAATCCGGGGATCAATTCCATTCAATGGGTAGAATTACAACGTCGGATGCAATGCAACTCAATGCTGCCCTTCAAGAGGGTCAAAACATTCCCGGAAAGTGAAAAGCATCCAGACTCTGCTAACAAGTCATTATCAGAAGAACGCTGCAGCCTATTAAGTGGCAAGGATTTCAGTGATATATTACACTGTGATAAAAGGTTGATGACATTGACAGTTTTTGTTTAGTTAGGTCTGTTAAGAAGCTGATAACAGACAGCTTTGTATAATTAGGCCTATTTAAAAAGGCTGATAATATAGACAGTTCTTGTCTAATTAGGCCTATTAAAAAGCTGACAATAGACAGTCTTGTGTAATTAGGCCAATTTAAATAGGGCTGATAATATAGGCAGTTTTGTCTAATTAGGCCTATTCAGAAAGACTGATAAAATAGAGAGTTTTTTCTAATTATTTCACACCGCTATATAGTACTCTGGCTATAAAGAATATTTTAATTGCGAAACAAGTTACGTCAGTGGGCGTTCAGAATCTTTTGATTCTAGACGTTACTATTAATTTAGCTTAAAAAGAGCAGGACTAATACCCGGCTAAGAAAAAAAATAGCGAGAAACCCTGCAAAAGAAGACCGTCAACGATGACATTAGAAACTAATTATAAGCTTATTCCTGTGGCCTTTGCTTTTCTCCGGCGGCTAAAAGCCACCTCGACGCCTAGTTAATCGCTCCTACGCCTTCCTATTTATAAACAGATCGCTCTGTCACGTATCACGTCCTCCGGCACCGAATATATATATACCCTTAACACTCATTCGCCCTCTGGTCGCTGGAAGGGTAATGAAGTTATACGAGGATTACCCCCTCGTGGCCATTAATAAGTATGTACGTCAAGCGGTAATAGACACATGCTCTTTGGCAGAGCAGAAGAGGGTGGCGGGTGCGAGAGAGGGTTGCCATCAACAACATAAGCAACTGATGCAGCTACGGAAGATGCTGAAGAGCTGGATGATGGTGGGAAAACGAGATTTGCTGCGTCGTCATCAGCCTCGCATCTTAAACAATAGCGAGACCGACAGCATCTCATTTATCAAAGACAATAACAGTAACAACAATAGCAACGTCGTGAACAAAGTCAATGTCAGCATAGAGATAATCACAGCTAGAAATCCACTAGATTAATAACCACCACCACATCACCATTAGCAACTCCCATCATCACCACTACCTGCTTTTTTTATTTTTTTTCTTCACCTTCTTCATCGTCATCGTCATCGTCATCGTTCATCTCATCGTCATCCTCATCCTCTTCATCATCATCATCATCATCATCATCATCATCATCATCATCATCATCATCATCATCATCATCATCATCATCATCATCACCACCACCACCACCACCACCACCACCACCACCACCACCACCACCACCACCACCACCACCATCCACAACACTAGATGCTTTCTGTCTTCTTCTTCTTCGTCTTTGGCATCGTCGCGATTATCATCATTGTCTTCACCATCACCATAATCGTTTTCGTCATCATACACAACATAGTCATCATCATCATCGTATAAGCAATCGCGTGTTTAGGATTTTTCCTGTATATTTATGTATGAATCTGATATCCTATAATTATTTCGTTCGATAGCATATGACGAAGCGTCTGTGTACTCATTGGTCGTATCTCTACTCTGACGTTATATACAGAGAGTAGCGATTCCATCAGAAAAAACTTCCGGATTCAGCCTCAGAAAATAATCGTTTATTTCTCCATCCTTTTCTGCAAGAACAGCTTCCACCGATAACTATGCAAGATATCATTTCCTCTCAACTTCCTTTAGTATACTCTCCCGATAAGACGTTTCTATTGCACGTTTTTTAAAACTGTGTCTACTCTCGAGTCCATAGATATTAATTAAATGGAGATACAATGCATGGCTGCCAGTGAGACAAGGAAAAGGAGAAAGAGGAGCTAAAGAGAGTTTAGTGTAGTATAGGCCGAGAAAGATTGAAAGGTGGAGGAGAGTCAGATGAGTCAAGGTAAGAATTCTTGAAGAGGCGAGAATTTAATTTTGAATGGAATGCTTGAGCGATGATTGATAGAGGAATCTGAGACAGATGGTGTTGGGTGAGTGGTATAACTGGCGGGGGAACCAAAAATTTGCCGAATTCAAGAGGGAGATAGTTCGAGAATCGAGGTACAGTGTCGTAGATAGCTCGATTGGAGAACTTAAGATGAGTATTAACTGACTGATCATAGGTAACGTTTATAAAGCAACTCCTCAAAGGTGCTACTACTCTGACAATCTGGTTTTGAATAAATTCGCCTTCCTGAAGATTTCACTCAAGGTTTGGCCACATTTCTGGTTACATACGCGACGTTCTCCACTGGCTCCCCTTCCGCCGAAAATTATTTACGTGGTCTTTACTTTGTTATGGCGCTGCCTTTTTGGCTCGGCCCCAATATACTTGAGGGAGCTTTGCTGTTCCACCCTGGGTGTAGGGGCCTCCGCTGTTCTGCGCAGGGTGAGCTTCTCATCCCCCTACGCACGAACCTCTATCAGGCAGCATCGCGCTTTTTCTATCGCCTGCCCCGCGGTCTGGAATGGGCCCCCACTGGCTTTGCGTTTGCTGCCTAGGGATTTTTCTCATACGTTTTATTGTAACCTCAAGACTGTCCTTTTTAGTCGAGGATGGGTCGGGAGCGCTCCTGAGTAGTTACCTTGAAGGAGCGCTATATAAATATCCGCAATGGATAAATTGAATAAAGTATCCGCGAGGAAAATTATTTCAACCCCATGGAAATAAACCGTCCCATTTCTCTTATAGATACCAAGCCTCATATAGATCTGTGCAAATTAATGTCAATTTTAAGCAGCTGGATTTTATAGCTGCATTATAGAACTAGTTTTTTTGTGACAATAGTCGCTTGCGTTTAGGGGAAAAGCCCGGAAAACTGAAAGAAATAAAATGCATGAAATCAAACGAGCGTCAAGTGACGATGTTTTTGATGTTCAACACAAAACGAAGTATGTTTCTGTTTCTCTCGAAGACGAGGTTTACGCTCTATACTATAGAATATTCTGATGCATATCCTTTCTCTAATACAATTAAACAACGCGTCATGTTCAGCCTTATTCTTGGCAGCAATCCAACATTTCCACAAAGTCTAGTGCGTTACACAACTGAATATGTTTTTCAGAGCCAATAATTATAGGTCTATATTAACTAGGCCTAATAGTAACTTTTCGCAATACCAATGATCACCTAGGTTTCTTCAGGTCCTTGCTTACGCAATGAATGTTCTTTGGTGTTTTCAGCACCTGATAGCCAACCAATTAGCGTTGAGCTGGTTTTGTTACCTCTTTCATTCAAATCCGAATTACTTCCGGTTTCTGCAGAATTCTTTAGACGTCTGTAGACTACATTCTTTGTAGCCAAACATTGACTGCTTCTCTAGTAATCCCGTATTTTCATTTAATAGCACATGCTTCCTCGTACTAGACACTAGGCCTACTGGGTTCTTTGATGGAGATTGCGAGTGGTTTTTCCATGGTAAGCCTAATCCGCACCAATAGAATCACAGAGAAGATCACTTCACAAAGCCAGTGCTTTGTCCCATTTAATTGATTCTGGCTCCTTGATGCCGATGTCACGAAATAGAGTATCCCCCATACATGAGTATCCCCTTGAGCGAAATGGAGTTTTCGGTTTACTTTGCATTTTTTGCGGTTTCTAAGTGTATTCAGTCGTACGGTTTGGATTTATTGTAGTAAAATATTTTAACTTGCGTATCTTTAGTTTGTACGTCGACCTGAAATTAATTTACTTCGTTTTTGGTGATTTTGACTGGATTTTCGTCTTGGCTATCGTGACGCGTATGACGATGGGGGCTAGAATGGTTTATCCCCCCGGATACGCTAAACCGGTTTATTCCATCCGGGGATAAATTCATTCATCCCCCCGGATAGTCTACTCTATTTCGTGATACCGGCCAATAATACCCTGAGGTGGGGTGGTGGGTGATGGTTGAATGGCAACACGCTGGCATGAAGATCAGAAGGAAGAGGGTTCGATGCCCGCTAGCATCATAAGGTTGACTCAGCCTTCCATTGTATTGTAGGCTGTCTGTTCTGTTAGTAGTTAAGATTTAAATTGCATAACATGTAAATGTACAGCGCAGTGCGTTTGTCAGGCGCTTCAATAAAGAAAAGATTATTATTATTATTATTTTTTGCCTGAGGTACTTCATTCCCCAGGGTCTTAGAAAAATTATTATTATTATTATTATTATTATTATTATTATTATTATTATTATTATTATTATTATTATTATTATTATTATTATTATTATTCCCTAGGGCGACTGTAAAATGAGCAGTAGGACAGACGGGTGCCTTTCAGGTTGCCATACAGTTAAATTCGACTCCTGTTAAATTAGTTATTATCTGTTACTACAACAACCTCTTCTGTGTTTTCTCTAGCTAGTTCCCCTTCGCTAACGTTTATCAGACCTTACTACCCAGAGGAACCAATTAACACTATTACAACTGAACGAAAAATACATTACAGATGCCATTCATTTTAAAAACTTATTATATCCGATTTAAACGAAATGAGAGTTGAATTACGAGGAAGTGATTTTAATCGTGGAATTGTTCGCCGATGGTAGAGACTCCATTCGAATGCGAAGACGTCGTTCCGAAACAGATATTTTCCAACAGGAGATATTATTTTATTCCGGGGTTAGACTCTCTTTAGGAAATTGTATATCATTCCACCTGCCACAGCCAAACTAACCTGTTTCAGTGTGAAAGCTGGGACGGGAAACAACCAGATTCATTCCCTGTGTTGCCGAGAGAAGCTCTACGGCCGTGTGCAGATGGAACTGAAATACAGTCATGGCTCCATGAAATAGAACGGAACACAGACAGCCAGGCAGTTACGCATCAGCAAAAGAACCGAAAACTCAATCAATGTTTGCATGGACACCACATGTAGCTCGAGATTCATTACTTCATTCATTACTTGAATTTGTATAGCGCCTCTTCAAGGGAACTACTCAGAGGCGCTCCCAACGAGATTGATGTTCGCTTTTGAAACATCTGATAATCGATTAGAGTCTTTCTAGATTTGGTAGCCTATCGATATCCTTCGTTATTTCTCATTGCTGTTTCATTTTGATATATTATTTGTTTTATTGTTTTACTTGTTATTCGCGATTTTATTGGGTTTATCTTGATTGCAATTGTTTAAACGAACGACTACCAATAAGAAGAAGCCAATTGTATATGTTGATTGGCTTTATAAACTAGATTTTCTTATTGTTGACTGTAGGAAGGCAACGGGAAACCACCTCCCTATTCATCCCGAGGAATATGTAAAATGACGCCAAACAGAAAAATGGCGTCGTTGGACATATGAACCTGCCTGAGGGCAGAGAACGTGAAGAAGAAGACTGTATTTATTAGATGTGTTTGACGTGGTTGTTTTGGTTGCAGATCCTGTTGAAAGTGGAGAGTTCGTTGAAATACCAGATTCGAAATGAATACAACAAATCTGGAACTCCAAGCAACCTCACAACCATCGATACCGACCATGTGACGGTCCTGCTGGACGCCATGCAGAAAAAGGTAATTACCTTGGCTCTTGCCTTACCTTTGGGCCCGATAGCGCATTGGATAACACACTGGCATAGAGAGCGAGATCGAGTTCCGTAGGCGGACATGCTTTGTAGGCTGCTATTAGCGCCGTGTATTTGCCTGACCTTTGCAAACCTTAAAATAGGTTACTAAAATTTTAGACTCAGCAGTGTGTATTTGCCTCTGGCTCATCTTTTAGTGCCCTGTTACTCTGTCACTGTCATTTCTTTCCTTCCCTTCACTTGCAAAAAATTGGCACTTTTCTAACACTTTTATAAACGATTATAATTATATGAAGTTTATAGATAACTAACTAAATATGCGTCTACCTGGACATTTACATGCCACCTTTTGGAAACTGTCCGATTCTTACCTTGCTGTGCCTACCTAGTTTGCTTTTGAAGCAGTGGTAGAGAACTAACCGATGAAATTGGATCATATCTCGCTTTTCCGTAGTTCCAGAGGTAAATGGTTTCACCAAGTTAACAATTATTAATGACTCAATGACCATCCATAAGTTGTATATGATTGCCTTGACTTTAAAACCAATCGTTTTATTCAACATATCTTACGTTACCTTTCCTGACCGGATCTTACCCAATTAACAAAATGGTTAAATAATTCTCTAATTCTCTCATTCATAACCTCAACCATCTGACCTTATCTGACCTCAGCCATTTTATTTTGTCAGATCTCTTCCACTTTACATTCTCTCACCTTGCCACCTGACTAGATCTTACCCTACTTAAGCTGACCCCTGCTGACCATATACTTCGGCTTACCTGTTCTGACCCTACTTTGGCTGACCTGATCTGACCCTACCTTACCTGACCTGATCTTACCTTACGTTAGCTGACCTGATCTGACCCTACTTTAGCTGACCTAATCTGACCAGATCTTGGCAGACCTGATATGACCCTACCTTACCTTACCTGATCTGACCCTACTATGGCTGACCTGATGTGACGTGTCGTTTCAGTTGAAATGTTGCGGTTCCTCTGGTCCGGAGGATTATCGACACAGTGCCTGGTACAACTTCAGTAAGACGAAATATGAGATGTTCGTTCCGATGTCCTGCTGTTCGACCGTCTTCAACGACTCCAAGGGACAGACGATCTTCAAGGACGAAAACAAATGTCAGATCGAAGCCGTTCTCTACATCTACGCCAACCATCAGGAAAAGAGAGAAATGGCCAGAGACTCACTGAACACTCAGGTCAGACATACAACGACCATACGAGGTCTACAACCGTTTATTCTTCTTTTACTTCTCTTCCTCCTCCTCCTTCTCCTTTCCCTTCTCCGTCTCCGTCTCCTTCTCCTCCTCGTCCTCCTAGTTCTCCTTTTCCTTCTTCGCATTTTTCTTCTTCACATTCTTCTTCGCATTCTTCTTCCTCTTGGCCTACTAGTACTACTACCACTACTATTTCTGCTATAAACCTTGCCACTACTACCACTACTTCTACTACCACTACTGCTACTACCGTCAATACTACAAGTACTACTACTACAGGTACTGCTACTACTACAACTTCTTCTTCTTCTTCTTCTTCTTCCTCGCCCTATTCTTCTATCCTTCTTCTTTAGTTTTAATTTCCTTTGTTTCTTCATGCTGGTCTTCAACCGATATTTCTTAACGTCATTCTTCATGCTTGTAGTTCTTAATCGCATCGTCGTTTTAGTCCACGCCACAAATTTCAAACTACAACCTTTAACTTTATTACTACCTTACAATCCCTATGTAAAAAAGCTCGTTTGTGAACTGAATTCGCTGTTTGTCTACGTTTTGTTTCTTTGTTTTTCTTTCCTTCTGACAACAGGGATGCAACAGATCGGTTGTCAATTGGTTCAACTCCAATATGTTCATCTTAGTCAGCATTGTCTGCATCGTCATTACTTTACAGGTGAGTTACGGACTCCACTCTTTGTTAATTTTGTCAAATATCCACTCAAGACTGAAGTCTCACCTCTTCAAGAATTCCTACCCCGACTCATGTGATCATCCATCTTCCAATTCTTGACCTAAACGACACCAACCTTAACAGCTACTGTTTCCTCTTATCCCTGGCAACCGGACTAGGACCTCCTTCGGACTACCCCTCGAAACCCCTCTTACTCGACGCAGCGCTCGTAAATAAGCTGGTGCCCTGCGCTTGGCTTTTGAATGGCGCTTTAAAAGTTTGGAGATTACGATTACGAGAGCCGCACACGTGTATATAAAATTTCTCATTGCATTTTTGCCTGAATTCGTCGGTCTGTCATAAGCAATGCCTCGTTATAATCTTTAAACTCACATAGCGCCTATGAGTAATGACAAAGCAAGAACTGATGCCGAAATCCAGGAATGATTTGCTCACTGTTGCTACACGCTACATTAAGTTTGATATAAGAAGACGTTCATATAACGCTTCTGACCTTTGGAAGAAGTACAACTTTCAGATAACAAATGTATTGCTTTGTACAGACACAAACAGTTGTAATGATTGGGACATTAACAGAAACAGGGTAAGTGACAGAGACAGAGACAGACACAGATACAGTGACAAGGACGGTGACAGAAACAGTGTAAAGTTCAGTGACAGAGACAAAGACAGTGACTCTGACGGTGACAGGGCCAGTGACAGAGAGGAAGAGTAAAAGCAGCAGTGACACTGAGAAATATTGGACAAGAATTCGCACAAAAGAAATCGAATGAAGAGGAACAGAAGACAATTCCTTATAACAAAGTCGTCCTTCACCATTCGAGCGACGCTGATTGCACTGACGTGGAAGAATGACTAGAAAGACAGGAACGGACAAAGACAGACACAGAGCAATAGGTAGACACGTATAACGGTATAGGTAAACTGTGAAAGGCAGGCATAGAGACTATTAGAGAGCGACGAACAGTATTCACAAAACGCAGAGCAGAAGACGGAGATACAACTAGAAAGCAGGAAAACGACACGGAGTAGAGGTATGCGAGACAAAACCGGAATGGGACTGCAACAGGAATGACGATCACAGGAAGATCATGCAAACGGCAAACAAACCCAGGAACAAAGTCAACCAGTCATTAAGACAAACACACAAAGAGACAGACAGACATAACGAATGAACGAGACGGACAGATAGCAATATAAACCCGGTGTTGGAGCGCATACAAGAGAACTGCTGACGAAAAGACACAGCTAGACATACTCACACGCAGTAGGAACAAGGCAGACAGATAGCAATATAAACCCGGTGTTGAAGCACATACATACAAGAAACCTACCGATGATAAGACACAAATAGACACACAATAGGAGCAAGGCAAACAGATAGCAACATAGACCCATACATAGAGCAACAAGAGACCAGAAGACACTGATAAAATTATCTCAATTGTTCGTAGAAGGATTTTCCAGAGCAGCTGATGGCAACTCCAGTTCTAAAACCCCATTTGGCAACACACCCTAAGCACCCATCGATCCCTCTTTCATTCTACTCCATCTCCAGAGACCCTTTAAGCCAGGCAACGTGTTGGTGCATCGTCAAGGTCGTTTTTCCCAGAAGGACGTCTCAATTATGCGAGAGCGAAGTCGTCATTTCGTTAGAGTGTCCCGTGAAAATTGACGATCTGAGTCTGAATCACAGTTTGATTTACGCGTTGTTTGGGACCAATTGAATGATATAGTATCGGAAGACGATTTGATTGGACCGTCATAACACTGAATGGGTTCAACCAATTGTATATTATCCTTTGATTTACGCACTGTTTGGGACCAATTGAATGATATAGTATCCTTGATTGACCCCAACCCACCGCTTGGGACCAATTGTATATTATCCTTTATTAAGGCACTGCTTGGGACCAATTGAATGATATAGTATCCTTGATTGTGGCATAGCTTGAATGATATCCTTGACTGACCCTGATCCACTGCTTGGAACCAACAGAATGATAGTATCCTTGATTGAGGCACTGCTTGGGACCAACTGAATGATATAGTATCCTTGATTGAGGCATTGCTTGGGACCAACTGAATGATATAGTATCCTTGATTGAGGCATTGCTTGGGACTAATTGACGAAGATAAGTTGTGCTGGTTCGTTAGGCGAATTGTCATGTAAAACAAGAATAGAGATGGATTTACAAGAGCAAGATAAGAGATAACAGTCGTTCATATGTACACTAACGAAGTGGAACAACAACTGAACGTATACATTGTACTTGTGAAAGATCCATTTGTTCACCGTGGCACGGAATATACTGTATGCAATATACACATGTATGCATATATACATGTGTATGTATATGTATGTGTGCAAATATGTATGTATATATGAATGTATGTATATGTGCAGATATGTATGTATATATGTATAAATGCATGTATGTGTACTGATATGTATTTATTGCATGCATGTATGTAGGCCTATGCATATATGTTTATATGTATGTATCTATCCATGTATTATTGTATGTATGTGTATGTATATGCATGTGTGCATATATGTATGTATGTTGTTATGCATGTATGTATGTACGTAGGTGTGTATCTATATATGTATGTATATACGTATTCATGCATGTGTGCAACTGTGCATATTGTATCGTATCTGAGAACTTATGAATGCATGTGTTTATATATGTATGTATGTATGTATGTATGTATGTATGTATGTATGTATGTATGTATGTATGTATGCATGTATGCATGTATGAATATATATATATTTTCGTTTATTGAACAAACGGGTGTGACACACCGCAACCCGGTACAGAAAATGACAAAGAGAAATAAATGTTTGGTGTTACAAAGTTACTGCTAGGTTGGTAAAGTCCGGCGATAAGCCTTACATCATCCAAAACGCAGCAACTGCAGATGTTTTAATCCCGATAACGTGACATAAATGTGTTACAAAAACACCGCACGTGTGGCAGCCTGTGAGGCGCCTAGCTAGATCATGAATGTATGTATCTGTACATGGATGCATGCATGTGCGCATGTATATATACATATGATGGCTACATGTTTGACAATAATCTCAGGGTCGTTTGCTTATGAGTCCACCGCTCAAAGTTTCCATAAATTTAAAATTCCGAAACCTGAACAGATTAAAATTATCCAAATCTGTGAGTTCATGTTTAAATATAGGTCACATGCGCTGCCACCGACTTTTGATGGTTATTTTCACTCAACCTCAGAAATCCACCGACGAGTAAGATCTGCTGCAAACTTCAGAGGAATCTCCACTCGTACAAACACACGAAAAGTCTCCCTAAAAAACGCTGGCCCTGCATTATGGAATGATCTCCCTCTCCAACTCAGAAACGTTCATAGTTTCCTTTTGTTTAAAAGCCAACTACGCATGTATCTCTTCTCTCCGGTTGTTTAAGTTTATTCTGTGTGCACGTTAGTTAACTAGTTGAGATTTGTTCTTTGATAACTCATCATTTGTTCCCTGTCTTTTAAAACAGAGTCTTATAGATATTTCCCGACCACCTTATTACTAGCATTACTTTACTTTAGGGTGACCCTTGTCAGCGGGGCTTAGGCCCTTTTAGGACTCCCCCTTTGAACCAACATCATCATTGTTTATCTTGTCTCTTGTCAAACCTTTTGTTCAACTGGTTTCAATAAAAGCGTGGTTATGGTTATGGTTATGGTTATGTATGTATGTATCTATGCATGTATGTATCTGTGTGTGTATTTGAACACTGCTAATGGCGTATCAAAAGCGCTGTGAAAAAATAGGTTGTCTAAGCGATTTACAATAATTATGAAAAGAAAGAAACGTGAGCTGAGTCAATTGTAAAATGTAATTGTTCTCGTGTTTCTCTAGCGATCGTATATGGCCTCGACCCTGATCATTTTCAATGAATTGATATCCTTCACCACCGCTAGCCCGTTTGAATGGACGCCACGCCATTTAGGGTCCCCATACAAGGACCGTACTATCCCGAGATTTAAATCTCCGAAATAAGACAGCATCGGGAAGCGAACCGCGATCCGCAGAGGCGCACAAGACGCTGCAAACGCAGCTCTTACCAATGTAGCTAACTGGGCCAACAGTCAGGTCAAACGGTGCTTGTATTCGGACGAAAACTGTTCCAGGTGTTCCACGCCAGCACGCCGTCTTCTCCGTTGATGCTCGGAAGTGATCAGCAGCTGCTCTCAACGGACATCCGATCGACAGCATGTGACTGACTTAAAACGGATACATGCCTCCCCTGCCAGCATATCCACTATAGCATTCGATAAGACCCATGTTAGCTCTGTAGTCTGTATTGGTCCCATATGGAGATATGGGTCCTTCGTGGGCTTGGTTACTGTTTAACGACACTGTGCATAACAAAGATGATTAGCGTCGCCCTCCTCCTTTATCGAGGCTTGGGATTGGCACTACCCGCAGGTAAGGTAGTGGCGGAGTTGGTAGGGTACTGGTAGTGGCGGAGTTATCCTTCGTGGGCTCCTGGCAGGGCTATTTATACGGGGGCGACCAACGACACACGCCCTCGGACCATGAGAATATTGAACCTTATTCTTTATAGGACAGAAACCTAGTGGAGCGCGTCTTTGATACGACCCCATCGGTCGCATAAACCGTTTCGTTGCTGCCTTCGCTCACCAGGTGGCCTGTTAAACCGCCGTCTATCGATTACCCAGAAAAACGTCGAATCTTTTAAAAGGTTGCTTGAGAGCTAGTTCATCGGAACGTGCCGTAGTAAATTGAGAGAGAGAGAGAGAGCTCCTGGTCCCAGTCGGTTACCGGTGAAATATGATCCCCAGTCCACCCAGGCCTCGCTCCCTCTCTCGCCCGTCGGCTGCCTCCGATCGATCAAGCATATACCGCTTCGATTTCCTTCAACTTTATTTACGATGCTCCCCAACTGAAATGGGAAAAACGAATCCATCATAGGCTTTGGCTGGACGTTTCGGAAACGGGAATTTGGTGAAGCGCCCCGCTGACACTGCATCGCGTGGTAGAGCATGTTGGCCCTTGTCGGGCCTTTCTACTGGCCCTAGGTCAGAAGTGTCAAAGAGCCTGCTCGCGGGCCATTTCCGACCATGATTTTCTGGCCCACGGAGCGTTGCCTGAAGACTACACAATTTGAGAATAAAAGTTTTTGTAATTTTTGAGGCTTATTGAGTTTTATGTAATGTTCGTGACTGATAATAAAGATCAAAATTAAGATCTTTAAACTTAATTTGACTGTTTGTATGCTAAAAAAAATGCACCATTTAAAATTTAGTTTTGCAAAAAATTCTGTGGACGAGTTCACCGAACTCCCTCCCAGATCCCTACCCCAGTTTTGCTGAGTCGCCTTCGGCACCCTGGTCAGCCACTTGCTGGAAAAATGTTGCCACTGGTCCGCCATTAAAAAAGGTTTGACACCTCTGCCCTAGGCCAATCGATTGCCATGTGAGCCACTGCGAAATCTCAGTGTTAGTTCAGTGAACAACATCCATTGTCATCACAGGCAGCTCAAGAACACTTTCTAGCCATCGTAAGACGCACCTCTTAAAGCTTTTAAATTGCCATGTCATGCGCCCTTAGAGATTTTCAAGAGGAGCTATATAAATAGCCTGATATACATACTGGAGCTGTGCCGAATAGGCCTATTCGTATTCGAATGACACGGACCGAACAGTGATCCGAATAGTTTCTTCGCATTGGGTCGAATATTTTTAAACCGAATACGAATAGTTAACGCGCTACATAAATTTTAGGGTAGACCTATTATAATGTAGTTAACGTTTCACTGTGTAGTTTCTCTTGTTAGCTTCCGGTTTCACGCATGTGAGGTAAAACAATCTTTGACTTCTTCGATTTTCCCTTAAATAAATATTTTCAGTGTTTTAAGGGTTTTGTAAAATGTACATTCACCGAAGTCAAGTGTGGAATTTTTTTACATTATATTAAGGGGAGCAGATCCGAGCAAAGCCATTTGCATTTAGTTTAAGTCGGGAGCGCCTCTGGTGAGTCTTTCTTTTATAAGTGGCGCTATATAAATTTGCAATTACTATTACCATTCGCATTATGTGAAAGGGAGGCCTAATAATTTCATTGGAAAAACCAGGTCGATATCAGATAGATCAGATCAGACAGGAATGGGCAGTAATTGAAATTACCTAATTGAAATTACTTGAAAATCACGTAATTTGTAATTTGCAATTTGCAATTCAATTACATTTCCATGTATTTTGTAATTTGAAATCATATTTCATGGCCCATAATAATTTGTAATGCAATTACATTCTCCGAGTAATTTGCCCATCCCTGAGATCAGAAAAACAAAAATCCAGATCAGAAAAACCAGACTGGATTATGAACCGAAAAACGGAAAACCGTCAAACGAGAAAATAAGTCTTTAAATGCTTGTTTCATCTGCATTGTATCGAGTACTAAATTTGGCGCCACCGCCTCGTTTCAGATTCTCGATTTGTCGTCTGCCTGCGTCCTGATGTCACTCGTCATTCAGAAGCACTCGGATTGTCGTTGGGCCGAAGAGGCAGGAACCGAAATCGGTTGACGGCAGCGGCTCGCTCCACCGTTACTCCCTTACATACGTGTCGACATACAGACTGACGGATAAACACGCAGACGTGTACCATCGACTACAACTACCACGTGTACTCTGCAGATGTGCAAAGACGAAACTCGAGTTAACCTTAAGAACGTCTGTAGACTGTTATTGGTGATAATTTCTCCTTTACGAGAATCAACTTTTCATTGAACCTCAAATCGCTGTGTAAACCGTATGAGAATAGTGAAACTGTTTGTGCAATAATAGCAATAGTAATAATACTAATAATAATAATGATAATAATAATAATAATAATAATAATAATAATAATAATAATAATAATAATAATAATAATAATAATAATAATAATAATAATAATAATAATAATAATACGTAACCGTTCCAGATGTTCCAGATTTTCATTTTTTATGTCTCCGGACAATTTTTGTATCACCTGAGGGATCATATCTACCTCGGGTAAAAAAAAAAAAAATAATAATAATAATAATAATAATAATAATAATAATAATAAGTCCCTAAGTCCCTGAGGGATCATGTATACCTCGGGGCATAAAAAAAATAATAATAATAATAATCCTTATAACTTGAATAATCTGAATCTGTCAGCAACAAAAACGCTGATAGTAATAATAGTAATAATAACAATACTGTAGTAATAATAATTCGCAGTTGAAGTTCGTGAGGGATCATATTTACCTCGGGGCATTAAAAAATAATAATAAAATGAAGAAGAAGAAGAACAACATCAATAACAGCAACGAACAGTGGCCGTTCCAGAAACTTCTCTCTCTTTTAATTAGTAAGTAAATCCCCAAAGGATCATAATATATACCTTGGGGTTTAAAATTTATTATTAAAAAAACAATAGTAATAATAATGTTTCATGCTGTCGCCTTTCGCAGCACTTTCTCCCTGCTGGAACTTAGGAGAAGTAGCCAAGTCAAACATTTTCTTATTTCTCCGAAGCTATTTACATGTAGGTTCATCTGGATTATATGTACTTCGAGGGAAAATAATAACAGCAATTTTTAAAAACGATAACATAAATAATGGAGAAAAAATTGAAAAAGGTTGTAAATAGGCCTAATATCGAATTGATCATAATATTGCGAATTGGTAATAATTATAATAATGTTTTATCTGGGACTATTATTACTGAACAGTCCCAGGTTTTATAGTAATTTCATAAAATTAGTTATTTTTATTAGAGGACTTGCCGTGTGTGTGTAAATTATGTACGCGTTGAACCCTGGACTCTGAAAAGAGCGTTGCATTTTACGGAGGCAGATTTTCCTGGAGTTGATCTATTTTGTCCTGCATTCTGCTGTTGTCAATGATCGAAGACTTCTGCATCTAATCGATCATTTATTGGCTACCTATAAAAGAGACAAACGACCTCTGCTCTAAAGGGAAAGCGATCTGGACGTCTGAAGATACTTTGCGCCGCAATATAAACCTCTTCTGAAGCGATGCTGGGTTTCTTGAATAGATCGGCATTTTGGCTTTGATTTAAGTTTATTGTTATCTGTAGGCATACTTGCATGGAGCTGACCGATAACGGGTATTCTTCGTATGCCTCTCCTCCTCCTCCGCCTTCTCCTCGTTATTTTCTTCTCATTATTGCTCTTGTTCTTGTTCTATGTTGTTATTGGGGTTCCTTCCTCTTCTTCTTCTCCTTCCTCATCTTTTCTTCGCATTCTTCATTCTCTTTCTTCGCATTCTCCTTCTTCGCATTCTTCTGCTTCTTCACCTTAGCATTTATCTCAATTTTTTTGCATCCTCTTCGCATTCTTCTCGTTCTTAACATTGTTCTTGTTTTCACATTCTTTTCCGTTTTTTTTCTTCACGTTCTTCTTCTTCCATGGACAGTTTTTCAAAAGGAGTCGGTATTCGCTCTGGTTGTTAAAACCGGCGGTGTATAATTTTAGACAGGCATACATATGGACGCAATAGATACACACCTACATACATACATACATACATACATACATACATACATACATACATACATACATAGTTACATACATGCATACATACATACATACATACATACATACATACATACATACATACATACATACATACATACATACATACATAGTACATACATACATACATACATACATACATACATACATACATACATACATACATACATACATACATACATACATACATACATGCATACATACATACATACATGCATGTATACAGATAGAATAGGATGAATGAATGAATGAATGAATAAATAAATAAATTAATTAATTAATTAATTAATTAATTAATTAATTAATTAATTAATTAATTAAAGGCATGCAGACAGACAGATAGAGACATAGATAGCAAGGAGAAAAGGACAAAATGACAATCAGTAATTCTAAGGCAGAATGAGAATAGCAAACAATCAGACATGTGAAGAGACTGCATGCAGATAAATAGTCGATGACTTAAAGAAGCAGACGGAAGCGAAGTACGAGAGCCACAGACAGGCGCAGATCCACACACACACACACACACACAAACACACATACACACATGCACACATACACAGACAGTGACATTAAGACGCAGATCAGAGACCGAAACATATATAGTTATATACATGGAGAGACATAGGCAACGACACTGTGACAGGCAGAAGCAGTGACAACAGCGACAGAGGTAGTTAAGGAGACAAACATGTGACAGTTACAGAGACAGCGGAACAGAGACAAAGACAGAGACGAGACAGACATACAGATACAAAATGTCGATATGAATTGATTTCATTTGAAGATCTTCTGGACGTTCGGCTTGTAGGTAAAAACCAATTGTCATTCCACAAAGGTCTGTCTTCACGAAAGGCATCGCGATACATGTATATGCCACTCCTTAGACTGAGAGCCCGGTCATCTATCGGTCTGGTCGCTGGCGACTGAGTGGTAAGGTGAAGATGTTTTACCGTCATGTTAAGCTGTTGAATCCCGGTGATTTTTCAAGAGACAACTGAAGCCAGTTGGATGGGAGACGTTTGGTGGTTTCTACCTGCACTGCATGCAGATGAAATAGCTTACCATAAAGACACATTGAGGGAGATATACAGAATGAGAGCGACAAAGACAAAGAGACGAACAGACGGAGAGACAGAGAGAATTATGAAGAGTTGTAAGAAAGGTCTCATTTTGAACACCCAGAAAGAGTGCGCAGCAGAGAGCGAGAGAGACAAATACAGAGAGGCAGACAGACGGAGACAGACATAGAGAAGAAATTTAGAGAATGGCCCAGAACATAATTATTTAGTATGTGACGGAGAGATCGATAGTCATAGGTAGAGCGATAGGAAGTTAAAAGTTAAAGACAATTTTAAATGTCTCTCAAAAACGAGAGAGACAGGCAGGCAGACAGACAGCGAGGGAGAGACAAAGAGAGACTGAGAGAGAAAAGAGAGAGAGAGACAGAGAGAGAGACAGAGAGAGTCAGAGACAGAGAGACAGAGAGACAGAGAGACAGACCAAGAGAAAGAAAGAGAGAGAGAGACGTTGAGAAGCAGCAAAGATTTCGAATAAATGCGAGTTCGATGGAGGAAGATGTTGATATAGAAAGATTGATTGAGAGCGATTGGCAGAGAAAGAAAGAGACAGATGGTGAGAAGACAATGACAATAGTTTTGATGATTGATGACCGTAACAACCAGAATGAAGAGATCTCTCTTTTATTAGTTCGCTGCATTAGCAGTAGCAGTCGTTGAAGTAGTACTACTTCTACTGCTGCTGCTACTACTGCTACTGCTACTGCTACTGCTACTGCTACTGCTACTGCTACTGCTACTGCTACTGCTACTGCTACTGCTACTGCTACTGCTACTGCTACTACTACTACTACTACTACTACTACTACTACTACTACTACTACTACTATATACAGTGAACAAAGTGTCAAATTAGGTCTTCTTTTATTGAATTGTTTGCTGGTGGTTTTACAAATTGTTGCTTCATGGTCAAAGAATTGTTATTAAACTGCTTGATAATAATCTGTAAAAGATTTTACTTGATTTGCTGATAATGTGTCAGATTTTATGTTATTTGACTTTTTGGTCATATGTGAGTTTTGTTATTGTAGTTGGATTTAATTCATTGTGTTATTTGATTTGTTTGTGATGCCATTGTTGTTCTACCTTGTAAAAATCAATCACAGTATACTCATATTGTTAATTCCTTCAAGTCTACTAGTATTATTTATATGTTTTTTCATTAAGGAAATTTTACAAGCGCCGCTTCGTGAATACTAATCAGATAGGCCTACGCTCTCTGCACTAGTCTTGCCTAAATGATAGCGTAAACGAAAGACTTATTACTACTTATTGCTGATCGGCAATTCATTGTTTCGAGTGAATACTTCTTTTAGGTTCGTATGAATAAGCATGTTGTGTCCAGTTAAGCACTGTAGTAAAACGAAACATATTTATTCTAACGTAAAATGTTGAGAAAACGTTGAGTGCGGATGTTAAGTTTTGTTCTGCTCAAAAACGCATTTGGTGGACAAATTGATTTGAAACAGATGGAGTTTTTATCCAGTTAATGTTCTCATTAGTCCGTTCATGAACCTAACTACTGTGACAGGAATCTATGACAATTGGTCACGGTGTAGGATGAGACCGTGAGACCTCGTCAATTGAAGTCCACGGTCTTAGCTTTCTAAATCAGGCATCAGCTATACAATTTCAGCAGGACGCGTCAGGGTCATGGAAGTTATTCAGCAGGTCGAAGAAATTGATTTTTGAGTCGGACGCATCTAGCAAGGCCTGCAAGGGCGCAAGGAATACTTAAGAATTTCAATTTTAGAGTTTACAACATAGACTCTTATGGACATAGGCCTAATGGATAAAATGTAAAAAAAGTCGTTTAGATATAATAATTAATAATGGCATTTAGTGATCTTATGGGACAGATGTTGATGTTTTAAATGTAAAGAAGATATCAAAGAATTTTACACAGCAGTAGATTCAAATTTTCGTGTAATGAAAGAGATAAAGGAAGAAAGAAATAACATAAGAATGATAGAAAAAATACATACAGACAGAAACAAAGGAAAAAGAAAGAACACAGAATTAAGTTACGTCACATATTTGAAAGACATTTAAGAAGCAAGATGCGTCTTGTAGGAGGAATTATAGGCTCCTCTCACTGTTTTATAATACGCCCCATTAAGAGTACTAATGGAAAAAGTTCATTAGAAAATTTTAAAATAAACTAGTAAATATTTTTATATAAGGATCTGGGAATGAATTGAGAGTTGTCTTTGGGTGGGAGAGTATGGTTGTGTGCTCTAGGTCTTAAGCTTAATTGGTGAAAGTAGAGGGGTCAGAGTGGAGGTAGGAGTTGGTGAAGTACATGCTTAGGGTTGTCTAATATGGAGAAGAGGAGTTTTGCATCGGCTAAATTAGCAAGTTCATACATGTAGACTGTTGGAAAGGATTGTTCTAGGTAACCTAGGCGTTTGGCTCTTTTTAGGCGTTTTTCCCAGACGTTCTTTATCGGAAGCCAGGGTAAGACCCCACCAGGATGGGGAGGCATATAGAAGTTTAGCAACGGTAGTGGCTTTGGTTACATTATGGGGGGATGAGGAAGAAAGACCATGGGTTTTGAGTTTTCTGATAGCATAAAAAGAGGAGGAGCAAGTTGCTGTGAGGTGGACTATATATGAGTTTGAGATTATCGTGAAGGATAATCTCAAACTCACAACCCATATAGACCACCAATATGTACATACAGATACCACAGAAAATGTCCAATCCCGGGCAGAGAATATTCTAAGACTAAATCTAGGTCTACGAACAGGCCCTCGGCAAAAGCATTTTCATGGGCGTCTAAGAAATTCAATTTAGCGTCCCTTTAAGGCGCGGTCCGGCTAAGACACGGAAGTGACCGACTGCCGACGGAAGGCAGGCCAGCGCCCCAGGAACGAATTTATGAGTGACCAGTCGAAAGAAATCCACTTACACTGGCGCACAATGAACGACGCCAAAGTGGATGATGTTACCTTAATAAACGCATTCATAGACAATTTTCCAGCACCGGGTTTTGCCTTTCACGTAAGCTCGCCAACAAAAAGCCCTACATCAAATCACATAACAGTTATTGTGTCAAATACATACATA